>WSYH01015077.1:0-14742 GCA_036426205.1 Ascaphus truei
CTACATTTTTGTCTTGTTGTTGTGAAAGTTATTTGTGAGTGTGTCCTATTTGTTTATATTTGTTTTTTTGTGACTGAGTGAAGTAGAGAGGATGAGTGGACGTGGACGTGGGAGTGGACATGGGAGTGGACGTGGACGTGTGAGTGGTGCGGTGGCTTGTGGCGTGGTGGAGCGTGGGAGTGGAGTGGTGGAGCGTGGGAGTGGAGTGGTGGAGCGTGGGAGTGGAGTGGTGGAGAAAGATTATGGGTTATTTGCGGCCATAGTGCCCAATTGGTCACAATAGCACGAATACTACCGTATTCTATTAGGACGTTGTACGTTGCGATAGTGCCCTGAATAGCCTAGTGCAGTTTAATGATATGAACTTAAAAAGTGATGGGGTGGAGTGGGTAAGAGCAGTGATTATAATGTTGTCAGGTTTGAAATATTACTAGAAGACAGAGACATCAATTAAAGAGGAGCTAAATTAGGAAGTTGAGGAGAAATCACTGACCATCTACCGACAAGAAAGAAGCACTGTGTATCCCAGATGATTTAAAGGAACTAGGCGGATAGATGAAAGCAAAAATAAATTACTTTTTTAAAAGTGCTGTGACAGTAATATGGGACTGACAGATGCACACACTGCAAACAGTATGAGTACTGTAATTACAATGCCCCATATCACTGTGAACACCTCATGCCAACTCTCATTTCGGTGCAAAACTTGTGGAAAATCATGGCGTACGTTTTCCTTACCTGTATTCTCACGCTACGTTCCTCTGTTATCATCCTTTCTCCTGTTTGTCCTATTTATTCCCTCGATCATACATATGAAAAAATAAAAAACTGTGCTCAATCCAAAAGAAGCAAAATATGGGTTGAGCGTTGGGATCAATGCCTAACATGGAATTGCATAGGGAGATGGTTTAAACTAAGATAAAAACCATAAACATTAAAGTTCTCTGTCCTCTTCAGCCAAACTATTTTTTTCCTCCTACTACCGAGTAAAAAGGTATAATAAGTTAAAGTATGAGCATTATCTTTTCAGTTCAGTGTTGGATACTTTTTCGTTACGGAAACTTTGAAAATATTTATACAATATTGTGACTACACGAAGTTTGCAAAAGTTGGTACGCATAAACCACATGATAAAGCATGCTAAATTTTAGACCCTTTTGTGGATCTGCCCTTGGTGTTTTTCACTGAACAAAAAAGCACAGTGGCAAATTGCTACTGAATTTTACTATAAAAAAATTATTTGCAAAGAGAATGTAGTGACACATGGGCATGGTTCTAATTACAATGACCCTTACACCAAAATAAGAAGGTTTAGTTATACAACTACAGTATGTTGTTTTTTTGCTGAATAATTAGAAGCAAGGACGTTTGCTCAAATTTGATTAAAAATGTATGTTCCGTTATTTAGATCTCAAGATGCTCTCAGTACGTTACTTTATGTAGCCTAATGAAAAGTAAAGCTCAAAGTTATTCCATACCAAATATTCTCAGGCTACCCCGGTTTAAGGACACTCATCTTTAAGTACACTCGCGAGGTAAGTGATCCTCGGCTAATAGGCAAACTGCAGCTCACGCATAGCGTGTCAGCAAGTTCCTGAACAGCCAATACTGTATCCCTACCTGTACAAGCTGTGAGCAACGGCGGGGGAACTATGAGCCTTTACAAATGAGTTATTTACACGTTATGAAACGTAAGACGATTGAGTACAGTAGATGTCATCGATAAGTGGGAAAAGGCCGAGTGCTTCACTTATTAGAGTACATTTTCGCTTCACATAACATATCCGGACATTGGTACGTTTAATGCGGGGATGCCTGGATTTAAAATTGAGAATCTGTTCCACACTAATATTTACATTTGTTTTTCTTCACAGGTTATGTGCGTGTGTATTAGGTTGTACCTAGAAGGACAATTTGCCACCACATAAGTGCAGAGTAAGAAGTAATTTTGAAAACATGTGGCCAAGTTCGTTTAGAAATGAAAAAAGCAGGCTGGAAACGGTTTAGATGAGTGGCAATTGTAAGCAAAAGTTCCATATCGTTTCAACTAAAAAAAGAAATGTACTTGCCACTTATGCTAGTGCACGTACAAGACATGTTTGCTGAAAATATTCCTGGTGGATATATTGATGAGGCAACAGAGCCATCTAAGTTCCAATATGAAAAATTTTTACAATGTTCTCTGATTGCAAACTATAGTAAATAAGTCATATGAACAACACGTATTTCTAGTTAAACACATCCAGTATGTTCGATTAATCCAATAGTATCAACCATTTCACAGTTGCAAGTTAATGCACAAGATTAGCTCAGGTCACAAACTTTTTTGCAATGACGGATTTGCAGTGCCATTTAGGTTCAAAATAGGAATAACCGTGTGGAAGCTTCAATTAGATTAAAAACATGTACACTAAAGGGGAGAGATGGGAGGAGATGTATTGACGTACAGAAAGGGCAAATAGAAAGTACTGTAGTTTGATTATTGCTCCCTTTTCTGTTGTACTGTGACGCAAAGTATGATGAAATTTATTACATTTTATTCAATTGGTGGCCACAAAAGTTTGAGACACCTCAGACTGCCCGATTTTTTTGAGTTGCAAATACAAGATGCAAAGTGACACACTGGAGGCGCCACCGTTTGCTAATTCCAAGTATCTGTGTATCATATGTACTCCTCCCTAACCTTATTGACTATCCCAAATCTAAAGGTATGTAAATGGCGCAAAACTCGGGAGCAACGATTATTGTGGCAAGGAACACAAGGGGAAATGGTGCATGCAATGTGCATTAGTTTGCTTCAAATTTGCATGTATTCTCCCCTTAAGTTTTTAAAGCGTGAAGATCAAAACAATATCCTACATGTGTGGTGTTGTGTTTATAACATCAGTTTTGTTACATGAAGAAAATATTGGAGCTTTTTTTTTTTCAACAAAACTTGAATACAGTGGTATATAATATATTGTAAACAGCATTTTCGTTTCTATAGCAAACCGTTTTAAAAGTCACATAATCCTTTCAGAAGAAACAGGTTCTGCACACCCCTTTTTGAGCCCTGTCCTCTCTTGATGTTTGAAGCTTCAATTGTTCGAGTGACTGCCTGAGACAAATGTGATCTTCCCCAACAGAAACTCGCACATCCTTTGGTGCTCTCTCCGCACGACAGCATCTTTAGTGAACCCACAAGCCAAATTTCGTGATCGATACAGAGGATAACGGATTGATCAGCAAACTTAGCTAACTTATTTCATTGTGTGGATTGTATTGATGACACATATTAAAGGAGAAAATCACATTGAAAAAATGGCAGCTTGGACTGCTGCTTGAAGCTCCTATGTTTCATGCCGTCTGAAAATCTATTACTGTTACATTTCAATTTGAGGTAAAAAGCAAAAATGGGGAAGTTTTTTTTTACGCAAGGGCCAGTTAATACATAATGTATGATATTTCCCTTTGCCATGAGATGTTGCGATACGGTGGTCATATTTGGTGGTAGATATTTTAAATATTCTTAGACGGCAAAGCATTAATAAATGCAAAAGAGATGAAAAAATATAATATATAGTATATCATATTAATATATATATAATATGTATGTATATCTAAAAGGAAACAGTATAAGGTGCGCAAAACTGGATTAAAATAAGTGTTGCAATGTTGTCTATGAGTGCTATGCCACAATGTAATGGGTGTACACAACCCTAAGAAAGAAAATACAAAGTATAAAAAAGACCACAAAAGGCGCAACATATACGGACACAGGTGCATATATATATAAAAACACGAAGGATAATACGTGACAAAGTCCTCATATTCGAATTACAATGCAATGAGACTGTACTATAAATGAAAAAGGATACCACTTATGGTAAAGGAAGTTATTTGAATAAAAATTTAGTGCGCAAGCAACAGAGGCTTACTTACAAGGTAGCAGAAAAACATAACAGGCACATCGATAAATGCTTTCAGATCGCTGCATCAAGGGGCGCTAAATCAGGAATGCTCACCGCGTGTGCTCGGAAGCGGAAGCTCATGCTCAGCTGTAATCAAGCAGTTTGCGCGGGTCCTCCGATGGGTGACGTCACTCCTCTAAACGGGAGGATACGCTTGATCCGCTCCATCGGTGTGTTAGCCACCAGGGCTTCTAATTACGAGATTGATTATAACAGTCCCATTAGCCTTTAAATAAGGCTTTGCAGCAAATAGAAAGACAGTTAAAACGTTCCGATATAACTAACGAAAAATAGGGATTACTATGAGGAGAGGTTCTAATAGTAGATCTCCCTATTTTCTGTATTCATGGACTCAATCCCTCAGGTGTTGATTCCATGCACCAGTGTCTCGATTGCACCATTTGTGTGTGTGGTACTATAATATACTGTAATATATCTATCCATATATCACATGTTATCCAGCTAAGATCTGATGTCATTTTTATTTGGTACCAGTTTATTTTTACCCATTCTGGCTAATTTGTACTAGTATTTTTGTTTGTATTATAGTAGATACAAAAAAGTACAGTATGAACCCTTACAGTGTGGGTTTCTGGCACCACCAGAGCTTTGCCACGAACCTCTGGCAATTCCACAGATGTGGTTTGCCTCAGGAGCAGACGCATGATAACCAATTGATACCGGAAACGAATTGGGGGGGTCTACTTCCATTTTGATCATGCTGACCACTCTATGAGATCATGTCCAGTCCATCAGCCCCTAATACATTAACAAGTGCCACATTATGTACAACTGGTTATGTTATCGGGCATTATGGTGTCTGTGCAGGGCCCATGGTGTACCCGCTGCGTTATTCAGCAGGTGGCGTCGAGGAGGAGGAGCGGCGGTTTCCCATTTAAGTCAATGGGGCATGACTTCAATGGGGATTTCCTCGACGCGCCTCCCAGGAACAGGTTGGCAGCCATCCAACGCAAAAACGCAGAAGCGGACCACAATGTCTTTGAAAAACGAGCTTTATCACTGAGTTCACCAAGGTCAACGACAAGTGGTTGGGAATCTTAGGTTCTAGGGAAACTGGGAATAAAATATATTTTTGCCCCTGCCCCTAGGAGCCCCCCCACACGGACCACCATTGGTCCGAAGAGAACGGAAGTGAGACCCGACCCCCCACATCGGCCTTTCTCCCCCCCCCCTCCCAATATTGCGCCCACACCACTAAATCCCTACCTACCACCCCCCACCCTGTCACCCTTTCAACCCCCCCCACCTCCCCATGACAAGGGTTCCGCCATTGACCTTTAATGGCGGAGCGGAAGGTCCATGATCCAATGGAGCGCCGCCAGCATTGTTATGGGCGGCCGCCGGCCATTGATTCCAATGGGGAAAGCACGGTGGTGTGAAAACAGCTAAGTCCGAAACAGTAAAAAGTTGTAGTCCATATCTACCGGTTCTGGGAGACCAGAGGGCAGGGATTGGGTGGCAGTAAGCCAGGTTCCGTGCATGAATGCATGGCCTTACCAGCCACTCTCCGAAACAACCAGACGGGTATGGGCAAAGTAAAGATTCTTGGTTTTTCCAGTAGACTCAATGGCGGGAGTTTTCCAATGAAAGTCTATGGCGGCGGGGCAGGGACCCATGACTTCAACGGCGGGAGCGTGCCATTAAAAGCTTATGGGTGGCGGAGCCTGTTAATTTCAATGGGGAAGAGTGTGAAAAGCAGAGATTCATTTTTACAAGGGAAGATTCTGTATTAAATAGTGCTTAAAACTGGCATTTGTGATCTCCTGTTCTGGCGGTTGAAGGGGGCGAAACTTGCACAAATTGGAAGGAGAGTTACTACCGGTCTGAAGAAACTGGCAAGTATCAGCCCACTGGCCAACAAGAAACCGATTATTTTAATATTTGAGAGATTAACAGGTGAATGTTTGTTGGGGGTATGGTAGAGAACGCAGAGGCCCATTGCTATGTTAATAGGTGTGAGAATCGGGGAGTGCGTACTTGCGGCGCGTTCCCCTTGCCTATCTATAGTATTTGCAGCGGCAGACTGCCGAAGATACGCCCCCCCCGCGGATGTGCAGCATAACAGTCCTGTTACAGAGCGGTGCGGTGCCAAGGCTCTTTCTTAGCACGGTCACTGAGCATTAGCTCGGCCCCCCTCGGGACACATGCACCTCGCTGTGCGCGGTGCACACGCATGACGGCGTGCAATGAACCACCAGCTCACGTGCAAGGTTCTATGAGCCTTGTACTACTGCAGCCGATATCCTGGCATTGCGGGCCCCGCACCCGCTCCCTCCCCTACTGGTTCATGCGTCGATAATATAGACATGCCTACTTCCTGGTTATACTTGTGAAAATAGATGTTGTGTAGCCTTGTGTGTGCCTGGACTTGTCCTCCCCAGTCGCTTTTGATTTCTGACAGTTACCTCGTGTACGACTAGCTTTGCATTGGATTCTCTATCTGGTCGGACCCAGGCATGGATAACACTCTTTGTACCACGTGGTTTTTGCATTTGGATGCTCTTGGCTCTTACCCCTGGCTCTACGGATAACGACTAGGTGTACGCTCCTACCCATGGAACCTGGCGAGTATTGGATAACATCCTTTCTTCATACCAGACCCAGCAGCGCTACAAACCACTCACCACCTACTGGGCCGCCTTCGTACTGTGGGGTGTGCTGGCACTGTCTTACCACCTCACGTGCGCGGGGTCAGGTCTTGTCTGGTGGGGCTGCACAAGCGTGACAATAGGTAAGAGAGGGCAAGACAAGTGGTCTATCATCACCCTTGATCAACAGGTTGACCGCTGATTTGATTGTATACAATAGGCGAAGGAACAAAGGGCTGAGTTGTCGTAAGTGTCATAGTTCAACACTTGCAGATAAGGAGTTCTACTTCAAAGGAATCCGCTAGACAGCCAGGCGCCCAAGGTTAAGGATAGGACTGAGCTTGGTATTATAACGAGACGGCTCAGCACATACACCCATTATCTTTGTGTCTCATTTCGAGAGTGCTGCTGAATGACTAATTCAGATTCCTGATTATTCATATTCCAATCTAGTAAGTGATATTTTGTCTGTTATTGTGTATAGTCGTGTCGTGTCACTTTTTTCATGGAATAAACTATATTTTATTTAATCTCATTCGGTTCAGTTTAACCAGGTTATTTGGTGTATAATAACAGCCTCATAAGTTCCCGTGACAATTTTGGCTCTCCCCATGCACACTTTGCTTTCCCCCCTCCACCATCCCTCGCCCCAGCCATTTCCCTCCTGCAGTTCTCTCTCTCTCTATCCCTTGTGCCGCTCTGCCCCCGTGTCTGTATCTACACCTATCCGTCTTTCATGATTAGTCCCGCCAAACACAGTGACGGTCACAGCCCGGGATCCTATTGTAACCTGCGGTGACGCATCACAGTGCGCAAGTGAGCCTGAGAGCGAGGCGCTACTGCGGAAAGAGAGGAGGATGGTAAAAGGGCTGTGTGGCCTGAGAGGTCGCGGCGCACGCCACCGCCGGCTGCAGCGGGGGGACCTAGCCTTATGACTCAAACCTTGCTGCTGTGACCCGAGTTATGTATTATTATTGTGTAAATGTATGCTAATCTGTTTGTTATTCTGCTGTCTTTCGGCCGTGACTATCGTGCAGAGTAAAATAGATGTGATAAGCAAAATTAAACAATTAATATTTCCAAAATGTTAAACGAAACTATAAATATGTCTCAAGAATGCAAGTACTGAAATGAAACTGATTAACTTTCACAAAAAATTATATTCTTTCTGTTAATTCCACAACTAGAAGACGAGGGCCCTATTATACGGGTGGTGGTATGATCATAGAGATGGATCTCAAGCCAGAAGACGGTACTGCCCATTTCGTTTATGCTAGGAATGAATTTTATGGCATAGCAATTATTAAGGGGGTCTATATTACTTTGAAGAATGACTAAAGTACAGTATATTAGATTATTACTTGTAAACTGAGTAGTCAACAATACGAATGGGGTTGTTTATATTATTTAACAGCCATCTGTTAATTATTCTGGAAAAGTTATATTATTGTTTCAAATACTGTATATAAAACATGAAGTTTCTTTACCATGATCAC
Source organism: Ascaphus truei (assembly GCA_036426205.1). NCBI lineage: Eukaryota > Metazoa > Chordata > Amphibia > Anura > Ascaphidae > Ascaphus > Ascaphus truei. Next base: position 8,056 of record WSYH01015077.1, read on the forward strand.
TATGCCTAAATATATATGGGATTTATTACAATAGTTTACATTAAAAAAACATGCTTATCTGTAGATTTTACTTTCTGCACAGGTCTCGAAAAGATTATACAGCATGGGTGTTATGAGATCTTCATCGAGCGACACAATTGGAGTTGGAACACTGGCAGTATGAAAAGAAATGCTTGAAGCCGGTTATGAAGGAAGTTCAGTAAGTGACTGGCTGTTCACTGTCATGACCCACATATGGCAGGCACCTGCCCAATTCTTTACAGCAATACAGGTAATGTAGTTAATGGCACCAAAGTAACAGCAACATTGGTCAACACAGAAACATCTTTTTCAGGGTGTTTTGGGAATTAAAATGTAGCAGATCTCCAAAGCCTTTACTGACTTGCACTGTGAAAAGTAAGGGAGTCTCCCTTGTAAGAAGAGTGGACTTTTTCATTAGGTTAATACAATAGTATCTATGGTTTTTTAGGTTCCCTTTTTTTGGTACAATTCTTTTTTTACACAGAAAACCAATAAGGGTGATATTTAACTAGCGGTGGTGCTGAAGTGTGGCACACAAGACATCTTATCGATCACCTATTAGAGCAGGGAAAAGCAGCAGGAAAGCATTAATGCATGCAGCTCCAGAAGTCCTCACAGACTAACATATATAAACTATTGAGGCATACTGTACATTTCCATTGTTCAAAACATTACACTGGCGACACACTTTATTCGAGCTCGGCTAGTACCACGAATTCGGGTATACTCGGGTATTGAGGTTTGTGACTGGTTTCTGCCGAGTGCATGTGGTATTTTTCCAGGCGGATTTTGAAGCCTTTATTCCCATGGCTGCAATACTGCACCTATATATATATATTACTGATTACCATCCTGAATTTTGCCATCTGGTAGAACCGCGAAGCATTGCAGCTATTAAATCCTAATCATTATCATTTAACAGATCAGCCGCCATCAGACAGGCATGAAACCATGGCTGGGAAGGCAAACACAACGGGGCCTGTCAGAGGTGAGGAGCGGCGCATTCCAGTATCTGCCAGTACATACTGGGTAGTGTGCTCGAATAAAGTGTGTCGCCGCAGTATGATGTGAACACAGTTTTTTTTTTTTACCAATGTAGTATTGGAGAGCTCCTACCTTAGCATGAGGTCTGGACATGTCTTCCAGAAGTTGTCTATGGATGTGGTTGGGGTAGAAGACTCTTTCCAACAATTTAAAGGAATTTCCACAATGCCAGGTTATTAGACAGCTTCATAAATAATATGGGTTGGCTTTCAGAACGCATACGAAGCACCTTATAATACCACAACTTCAAACACGGTCCAGAACACAACTAAGTCAAACTTTCAACCTCTCTCCACTCCCAAAACGTATTGTGTGCTGCTTTATCATAATTGTGCATCTGATTCAGATAATCTATACCAGTTTGAGCAATGTCCTCATATGTTTTTATTAAAATTACCAAGACAAATTTAACTTATTAGATACAAAATGAATGCACATTGAACATCATATAAAAAGGTGCTGACCGATTAAATAAGTGGGTATGTTTATAGTTGTCTTATTTATGAAAGCGGTAAAACTAAAATCAAAATAGCAATGTAAAAAAAAGATTGTTAAGAAATTGATTTAGGTTTTATTTGGATGAAAGACATTTGGGGAAAATCATACAATTGTTAAAGTCCTGTAAACTTTAAAGGTAATTTTACCAATCATTTCTTAATAATATATTTAATATAATTGTATGTACCCCGCACAAATGTGTGTTTACTGTGAACAATTCAGTTGGTCTGCTCAACCTATCCCATGATGGATGGGGAATGGGAGAAGATGTCCTGGTCTGCCTGGCAACACATGCAGGAGATGTGCGATTGGATTGGAGAGGAAGATAGATGAAGTTGGAGGAGACTGTCAGTTTAAAAGACCACAGATAAAACCTTAACTGCCATTCTGAGACATTGAGTGGATCACTGCTACAGGGTGATGCTGAGAAAGGGAATGGACCTATCACAACCTCTGCCATAATAATTTGTTGCCTTTTAATTATCTACGTAAAGTGCCCCGCCTTGTGAATGAAGCCATAGTAATCCTCCTATTCACCCAGTGAGTGGACAACTAATAAGAGTCCGGAACATCCAACTTCTGCCTGTGAGAGGAACCAAAGTGATGAGTCTGACACTGACGAGTAGTAAGAGGAGAAGCTAGCTAGGTAATTTGTCAATGTGTGGATTGTTGATGACACTTACTTGACCACAGTTGTGTCCTACACTTAGGATCTTTCTCTTGACTCACGGACCCAACACCTGTGCCCGAGTGAGCTGAATCCATAGGCTTATACATTTTTCCCTCAGAGCCCCCATTGGACGAGAAAGGAGTAGTGAAATGAAATATCCATGGAAGAATATGAAAGGGTCCCAGAGTGGGGAAGCAGGTCAGGGAGGCCAGTAAGATTTAGCACTGTCACGAGGGAGACTCCTTGAGTGGTAAGGACCTCAGTGGTCAGAGAAAGCGGGAGCAGGCAAAGATTGTTGGAGTCACACGCAGAGGTCAGAGGCAGGCAGCAGGCAGGAATATGTGGGTCACACGCAGAAGTGGAGGCAGGCAGCAGGCAGGAACGTTGGAGTTCCCAACAGGCAGATGTCGGCAGGCAGGCAGAGGCAGGAACGTGGGCACACACAGAAGTCGCAACAGGAAGGCAGGAGCAGGACAGGGGAGCAGGAACAGGCAGGGGAGGGACAGGTTGAGAACAGGGACAGAGAGCGGGGAGAGGGACTGGACCCAGGGATCAGGGGAACAAACGGGGACAAGCCAGATTACCAGCAAGGGCCTTTATTAGGTAGCAGGATCCAAACGGAACAGAAAGGTACGGGGAACAGAAGCTGCATCAGAATCATGGCCATAGGCATGGGGTCTGACAAAAAACAAAGGCAAAGGACAAACAGGAAGCAGGAACTATAAGGACAGAACAGGAGCAACAAGAGGAGATAGACAGACAAACACCGTAGCAGACAGAAACCATGAGAACAACCGCGTGGACAGAGAAAGGAAATACGGCTGAGCACGTTGTCTTGGAGCGCCTGACAAGCCCCCACTGAGGCAATAGCATACATATCATTAGAGCCTCATATTACCATCTCTAGGACCCACACAGGAAACTAGACCACCCATTATATTGACCTATGACTACCATAGGGTAGGCGTGGAAGTCCCAGTGTTATTATGGCCAAATGGTTGGTCACCTAACCGTTTATACAGGTAAACTCTAGAAATGTGATACCTGGTGGTGCACACAGGGAATCAAAATGTGGAAATTATTATTAAAGGATGTCGCCTATTGTTTATAACTGGCTGTATTTAGTTAAGTATACATTGTTATGCAGAAATGTATTATATGTATAATTATAAAATTCTGTTTACATACGAATTGATCAATGGGGGGGCATAAGGGTTTTAGTAGGGAGAGATGTAGCCCATTTACAAATGCATGCAAACTGTGAAACAATGCAGAGTTGGTCTGCTCATCTGTCACATGGTACATGAGTAATGGGAGACACATCCCTGGCTGCCTGGCAACAGATAACAGGGATATGGGATTGAATGGGAGAAAGACCAGATGGAAGTTGGAGCAGGCGTGTCAGTTTTAAAAGACACAGAGAAAAGTCCGACTGACCTGTTTCTGAGACAGAGACACAGAGAAAAAGCCAGGTGACAGTGACAAAGCTACAGAGAGACAGTCTGAAACTCGCAGAGATGATAGAGGGTGATCAAATTAGACTGCAAGTCAAGGACCGAGAAAGTTATAGACAGAAGGGAAACACATTCTCTAAACACAGAGAAAGAGAGAGGAAGAGACCAGGAAAGACGAGATTCAAGATATTGCCGGGCTCTCAAAGCGCAATCGATAACAACATCTGGGAGGCCTTTTACCATAACTATGATTCATTTGTACAGTATATTACACACTACAAATGTGTTCACCCTTAATATGCCTCAAATCAAATACATGCATTTTGAGACTAGAGCTCCATAGGTGCTGGCAATAAAATTATCCTAAGGGGCGGTTATATGTGTATGTGAACATATACTAGTTGAAATGTTTGTTTTTTTTCTAAGAGTAGGGGCCACTTATTAAGGTTACCCCTAACATAAAAGCACTTGTGTATTGTTATTATTATGTTATAGTATATAGTATAGTATAGTGTTATATTGTTATATATTGTGAAACCATCATGTCCTCTAGGTGCTGGAATAGGGCAGCTATGGGACTTTCCAACACACATAGAGTTAATCTCCCCTCGAGAACGCAGCAGCTGCTAACTAATTGAGTAGGCCGAACTGCTGATGGGAAGAAGGAAGTGTTTAAGGCAGCACCAGAAAGCACCATTGAGAGAGACTTCTGGTCGCAGAGAAGGGACAGAAAGTGTTCTGCCCAGCTGTGGAAGCTGGCTCAGCCCTCTAGGCCTACTGGAGGTGGTCTCGGAGCCTGCGGACTGCCTGGGTTGTTAATCCAGGAGGAAGAAGGAAGGACGAGAGACCGTTCTGAAGCGGGAAGGTCCTGTCCTAACATTGGATTTACAGAGAGAGATTAACTGAGTCTCGTGGGGTTGAGCTACTAGAAGGAAGGACGTGATACCGTGTGAAATGGGGATATCTGCCCAAAACCTGGAATAAAAGATACGCGAAACTCTTTATTGCGTGTTCAGAGACTATATGTTAGCTAAAGTAGTATCTGTTTGGGGTGGGGTAACCACCTTAGCTGTCCATCCAGGTAGTAAGGTTAAAGCTGATGTGTAGTTAGTCTCCTAAAGGAGAGGGGTTTATTTTATGATTTGTTTTGACTTAATGGACGGTGGAGACTTGTTAGTGTATTATTTATCCCTGTAAATAAACCATAGATAGAGAAATACGAAGTTTCCTGCCTTAATCTGGTACTAAAGAGGCTTAATGGTGGATATGTGAATATCACATATGTGGAGTTTTAATGGGGCAGTCCAAAAGGCACTGAGCAGTGGAAACTGTGGGTTGAGTAAATGTGGGATTTAAAATGGTACCCAACTGAAGTGAAAAAAACAAATTCTGACAAGTAAGTCTGTCCCACTGTTTACACAGTTGTGCTTACAGGATAAACAGGGAAAGTAATGAGAAATTGAGGAAATAGTGCCTTCAGAGGTCAAGGTGAAGAAAACGCCTGGGAGGAAAAATGGCTGACCTTGGGGCTATGCACTAAGCTCCGAGCTTTCGCGCTGGCGTGAAAAAAATTAGCACGTCCGATAAAAAATGAAGCCGGCGGTGTGATTAATCCTAAGGCCGCCAGCCCTTTCCTATCGACGTGTCAAAAACTAGCTTATCTTGCGTGCAAGCTTTGTTTCCCTCTGCTATCGCACTTAAGTTCACGTACGCTACCTGATAGGAAAAAAGCTGCACGTTACATTTGCATGGAGATTTTTATCTCCATGCAAGGCTATTACTGGCGATCGTACACTAAAGTAATACATTTTATTTATAGTGTACATGTGCAGGGGGTCTCCGGAGTTGAAACGCATTGGTTTCATGTCCGAGGACCCCCTACTTCATGAGATAAGTGCCCGTTTGGGGTGCCGGTATCCCTGCAGTTTAAAGCTTCCGCGTCACTTGACGGGTTATTTACATTCTGGAGGGGATACCGGCACCCCATAAAGGGGCCTGTATCTCCAGAACTGGGGGTCCTCGACCTGAAACCAATGCGGTTTCAATCCGGAGACCCCTGCACATCTACACTACTGTCAAAACATACAATACCGATAATCAATAATTCCTTATCGTAGCGGCTATTGCTGTGGTTATGAGCAGCATGAATGTAAATTGTAATAATAGTGTGCGGGAGATGGGGTCCCTGAGCTGAACCGTATTGAGTTCTGCCTCGGAGACCCCCTACTTCTTGTGAACAGGCCCTGATATGTGGTGCCGGTATCCTCTGCAGAATTTTAAAGTCCCTCTCAAGTGACGCGGACCTCACACAAATACGATTCATCTCCGGAGACCCGCGCATTATAAAAATACATTTCAAACAATAAAATTGTTTGGTTCTTCTACACGGAAACGCAATATGGTCCCCTGAGTTTGCAGGGGGGTCTTTGGGAGAGTCCATGAATGATTCAATCCATTCACTATATATCGTCGTTCATTATTATATATATAATATTATATATATATATATATATATATATATATATATAATATATATATATATATTATATATATTTAAGAGAGAGAGAGATATTGTTACATGGTACTGTAGGGGTTAAGTGTTGACAACATGAACTCAGGAAATTAGGCAAGCACATGACACTAATTGAATCACACTTTGGCGCACGATTTCTGTGTGACACCATAAAAACCTACATTGTTTTACCACCGTGTGTGGGTGAGTTGTGAGGAGAGGAGAGTAGAGCGGAGTTGTTGTTGTTGGTGGTGGTAGTAGGAGAGAGTTCTTGGTTTACTGAGTGAGTTGTATTGTATTTTGTTTTTTTTTCACTACATTTTTGTCTTGTGTTGTGAAAGTTATGTGTGAGTGTGTCTATTTGTTTATTTGTTTTTTGTGACTGAGTGAAGTAGAGAGGAGGAGTGGGCGTGGACGTGGGAGTGGGACATGGGACTGCGGACGGGAAGTGGAGGGGGGAGGGGGCTTGTTGTTGTGGCGTGGTGGAG
>WSYH01015078.1:0-14737 GCA_036426205.1 Ascaphus truei
TGGGTTAGGCCCGTGCCTGGGCCACATGCATGTCCTGGGTTAGGCCCATGCTTGGGCCACATGCATGTCCTGACTTAGGCCCGTGCCTGGGCCACATGTATGCTCAGTGCAATGACCTTATCTTCCCTGGTAACATGTCTCTGCAGAGAATACAGGAGACTTGTCTCTGCAGAGAATACAGGAGACTTGTCTCTGCAGAGAATACAGGAGACTTGCCTCTGCAGAGAATACAGGAGACGTGTCTCTGCTGTGTCACTCGGCTTTCTCCCTGATGAAAATAACCTCTTCCCAAAAACACATTCTCCCAACACAAATTCTGCCCCGAAGAGCTGACATTCTAAAAGGGATTTAAAGCCAGGAAAGGAGGGAGGTTGTGACTCAGGATGTGCAGGGTGAGAGTGACAGGGGACACAGGGAGAACATGCTCACATACTGTGGATAGAGACTGGTACCTGGGGTGCCCAGGGCTTTCAAAAGGTCCGGTTTTAAGCATATCCCTGTTTCAGCAGAGGTGGCTCAATCAGTGCTGAAGCAGGGATATCGTTAATCCCTGGCCTGTTGGTGGCCCTTGAGGACTGAAGTTAGCAGTCCCTGCTATATATACTGTATGTTGTACCTACCTGTATCCTGCTCTGTCTGTACCTCTTCCCCTGCATGCCCCACACACCTGCAGTTTGCATTAAGAGGAAGCCTCTCTTGTCCCTCTTTTTCCGATAATGTTCTGTCTTCATGCAATAAGAATTGTAAAACATACAGGACACCTACAAGCTCATGTACATTACCAGGTTAATAAGAGCTTCAATCAGACTTAGAACTATGCAACTAATTTTGACAGAGTTTTTATAAATCATTCTTCCTGGTAATGCACAGGTTATTAAGAATTTATATTAGTGTTAGGTACCCTTGAGATGTGGTCTGCCGTGTAGTGGCTCAAGGGCTTACAACACTTTGGCCAAAATGTTAAACTAAAAGACCATTTTATTTAATAGATATCTATACATATGTATTTAAGCACTGTACCGTGTATAAGTTTCACTGGATGTGCACTGAGCTCTGTCTGTGTTTCATGTTCTGTCTCTGGTTTTAAATATATATTGCCATGCTCAGTAGCACTCCTCTGTGACACTTATATGCTTATATATATGTTGTGGTTATTTTTGGGGTTTAATATGAGCTTGTAGGTGTCCTGTATGTTTTACAATTCTTGTTCAGCTGGTCTTAGCTGATTGGAGGGTGGCTCCTCCTACCTAATTGAAGCTCACCCCCTCCCACATTTAAATGGTTAAAAGCTCACTCCATTGCATCTCCCACTCTCAGGGGAACTTGCTTGCTTGCAGTTTGATTGTGACAAATCTAATACAGAGTGCTTTTCCTGGTAATGTACAGGTTAATAAGAGCTTCAATCAGACTTAGAACTATGCAACTAATTTTGACAGATTTATTATAAATCATTCTTCCTGGTAATGCATGGGTTATTAAGAATTTATATTAGTGTTAGGTACCCTTGAGATGTGGTCTGCCGTGTAGTGGCTCAGGGGCTTACAACACTTTGGCCAAAATGTTAAACTAAAAGACCATTTTATTTAATAGATATCTATACATATATATATTTAGGCACTGTACCGTGTATAAGTTTCACTGGATGTGCACTGAGCTCTGTCTGTGTTTCATGTTCTGTCTCTGGTTTTAAATTCATGCAATAGGCACACAGGAGTTAGGTTACCCTCGGGTAAAATCTCACTGAGGCCTCAGTTGGAAAACTGACTCCAGTGGTTAGATTTCCTTTAAAAAAAAGTAGTGACACTGTTACTGTGTTACTGTCCGTACACTCTAAACCTGAGGCGGAGAGCTTTGGATATTATTTTGTGTTTTTATTCTTATTTGGCTCTAATTATGTACTCAGCACTGTACAAAATAATACACATTTATATTGAACAAGACAATACAAGTGCATCAAGTGCAGCGAGACAAAATATCTCATGTGCACTGACCCTGGCCCCCTTACAGGCGCACTTACCAGAACAACCTCCTTCTGTCTCCCTTCTTACCACTTAGATTGTAAGCTCTGCGGGGCAGGGACTCCTTTTCCTAATGTTACTTTCATGTCAGAAGCGCTTATTCCAACTGTGTGTTATATTATTATGTCATGTGTGTTACTGCTGTGACGCGCCATATACATGGATGGAGCTATATAAATAAAGATATACTTACATACATACAAGGTGAGTGCTACTGACATAAATACAACCTATGTGAGAGGGAGTCCCTGCTCCCAAGAGCTTACAATCTAAGCCGTTTGTTGGGAGACGGACAGATACAAGAAGTGTAAATGATATAACAGTGTAATCAGAGACGTTCGGACATCATTGTGCAATGTTTGGTCCCCAAAATAAAATGGCAGAGAGGCCTTCAAATAATCCACTTTCGTTCAAAAGAAATACAGAAACGTTACTTTTGGAAATAAAGAAAATGGCAGTGCTTCTCTGCAGCCATTAGTACAATCACGCCAGTGACTCCCCTCCGTGCGTGAGATTGTAACAGCTCTTTAAAAGTACAACGATGTTGAAATTTTCGTTTTTATAACCTCCCCGATGTCAAATTTTTGTTTTTATTGCGCTCTTGCCAATTCCCCTGAACTGCACAGTACCGCGTATTATTTTACTGTTGCTAGGACAGCAGAGAATTCCAGGATAATGGATCCCAGGAGCTCCCGGTGAGGTCAGCGCTCCGTTCTTGGAACCGTGGATAAATCCGTCGGCACTTCTGGGGGATGAGCATTGTTGCTGCTGTACGTGCCATACCAGAGCGCTGCTATGTGAGGAGTGATGTCACTGATGATGTCATCACTGATAAGGGAACAGTGGTGAGGCCACTACTGCAAGGATTGGGGAGAGGGGGGGGGGGGTCATCACTGCACGATAACTGAGGTCAGCAGTGCACAGGATTACGTGGCCAACTCCAATCCTCAAGGGCCACGGATTGAGCCACGTGCTGTAGCAGGGATATCCTGAAAACCTGACCTGTTGGTGACCTTTAAGGACTGGAGTTGGCCGCCCCTGCACCATGGCACAGGCAGGAAGAAGAACATAAGTATTGCGCCGGGGTTAGAAGTTACACTGCACTGTCAGGTCAGCGCCACGTGATGGGTACACAGGTAGAATAGAATCATGATGTCAGCAGGACCCAAATGCCATTGATGTATTGGGCTAGAGGCGAAGCCTGCTGGTTAAAGACACTGCGTGCGAAGCAAGTGATCCCAATTCTAACGCCTGCATCAGAGCCCCTTATGACCCTGGGCAAGTCACTTAATCCCCCTCAGGCACCAAAATTAAATTGTAAGTTCTTCAGGGCAGGGACTATGTACAGTGCTGCAAGCACTACCAGGGCTTTATATACCTGTTATTCTGTCAGGTCACCTGAGCGTAGGTATCATGCAGGGATGTCAGTGCTACATGAGGAGGAGAAGTCCATCCCCAAATAATATTATTTCTTTTGTATATCGCACTGGCAGTGTACGCAGCGCCGCACAATGAGTCCCTGCTACAAAGCGCTGACAACCTCATTTTGGGTTCCTGAGACAGTATTAAATCAACAGGGGGGGGGGGGGGGTTCTCCGGGAGTATGAAAAAGACCATATGCAGAAAAATAAGCCGAAATATATCATTTTTTTAAATGTTGGGCGCTAGTACTGCGCCGGGATTGCCCAGATTAGGAAGAAATAATGAAGAGGTTAGTACTCGCGTAACAAAATGCGGAGGCAGAGGAAGATAATGGGGGATATTCACTAAACCAGGGGGGGGACAACTCCAGTTCTCAAGGGCCACCAACAGGTCAGGTTTTAAGGATATCCCTGCTACAGCACAGGTGGCTCAATCATTGGGTCAGTCGAAGACTGAGCCTTTGATTGAGCCACCTGTGCTGAAGCAGGGACTGATTGAGTCACCTGTGCTGAAGCAGGGATATCCTTAAAACCTGACCTGTTGGGGGGGAGGGTCTTGAGGACTGGAGTTGGCCACTGCTGCACGAAACCATCTTCTGCCATAAGACACCAACGCAGACAGACGCCTTAAAGTCTACAGAATTCAATGGTGTCTCTCAGCGGTGGGAGGTGCATTATGGCAGAGAACGGCTTAATAACTATGGGCCAAAAGGACTACTTGCCCAAGGTCACATGGAGTGGGGACATTGGGATTCGAACCGGCTTCAAAGGCCGGGACATTACTGCCAAGCTGCTTCTTCAGGCTTCCAAATGGTCCAAAAGCCTTCGTGAGAGCCACATGGACCATGCGGAAGTCCCATTTCACACCTATCTAAACCCTGGGTGATGAGCCACTCCCAAACAAAACTAGAGCAGCAACTTCTTAGGGTATGCCAGGTGTCCAGTATTGAATCGGACTGTCCTGTATTTGGACACTGTCCAGTAAAAAATGAGAGGTAATACTGGACATGTGTGTGTATATTGGTATTACCTCTCTGGACATGTATGTGTATATTGGTATTACCTCTCTGGACATGTGTGTATACTGGTATTACCTCTCTGGACATGTGTGTGTATACTGGTATTACCTCTCTGGACATGTGTGTGTATACTGGTATTACCTCTCTGGACATGTGTGTGTATACTGCTAGACCTCTTCTTGACCATGGGTGTATACTAGTTTTACCTCTGTGGACATGTGTGGTGTCAAAACTGGTATTACCTCTCTGGACATGTGTTGTGTTTATACTGGTATTACCTCTCTGGACATGGTGTGTTATACTAGTATTACCTCTCTGGACATGTGGTAGTGCTGTTATACTGGTATTACCTCTATGCGACATGTGTGTGTGTATATAATGGTATAACTCTCTGGACGTGTGTGTATACTGGTATTATCCTCTATGGACATGGTGTTTTATTGGTACACTCTCTGGACATGTGTGGTGTATACTGGTATTACTCTCTGGAATGTGTGTGTGTATACTGGTATTACCTCTCTGCGACATGTGTGTGTGTACTAGTATACCTCTCTGGACATGGTGTTGGTGGATACTGGTTTTACCTCTCGGACATGTGTGTGTGTATACTGGTGTAGCCAGGTCACCCCTCGTTGCCCTGCGCCCACCCCCATTACCTCCGTGACAGCGAATCTGTGGTGGTGTGCCGGAGCCAAGCGCGCAGAACCGACGGCCAATCTGGAGGGTGGGGGTTGAGCGGGGAGCGCTCCCGGTGGACGGAGTCCCCGGGGCTCCCGTGGTAGGGCGCCGCCATGTGGAGCAAGTCAAGCGCATGCGCAGGGGGACGGTAGGACCTGAATAGTGGCGAATGTGCAAGATGCAGCGCGCGATCGCTAGCTCCTACCAGGAAGGCCTTGGAAGGGACACAAGTCCCATGAGCACGAAGCCACCCCATGTGACGCCAGGAGCCAATAGGGCTGAGGGTTGCCCTGCGGACCAGGAATTGATACATTTTGCGCGCTGAGAAGCGAGGTCAGTCAGGACCAGGAAGAGTAAGGGATAGGAGGTGCGTTGCAGGGGTCTGTGACCCGCTGCATAGGCCAGCAACCCCCCGTAGGCCCCAGATAGGTCCGACCCCTCTAATAGCTGTGGTGTGCTATAGGACAGGCCCTAGGTTAGGGACCTGCCCCATTAGCTGTTTGCTAGTTAGGGACACAGCGGACGCAGTGTTTCCACAAGAGGCGTGGGGCTCAAGCACCACCTTATTAGAGATGAGCGCTGGACTATCTTCAGGGTGGGATCGCCTGACGGATCACCACGCGGTGGATACTGCGGAGTAGGTGCAGGACATCGGTCTTTGATCCGTTGAGAAGATTCTTTAAAGCCAGGTGGCCTGCGCCGACCAGGCAGGTGGCGTTATTTTAAGTGCACCAACAAAGTACTCACACATAAGTGGCAGCGCTGACCACGTGACAAAGGGGTTATCACTGTGGACCACGGTGTGGGGGTGCACGGTGGTGGGCATGGGGTATACGCTCCTAGCGGGAGTGCGTGACCTTGGGACTTTGGTACATACTAAGTTGCTAATATATATGGTTAATGTGTTGTGTTATTGATGCCTGCATATAGAAATGGTTATACCTATATCTCCAGTGGATGTGATTACTATATGCGGGTCCTGTTAGGTACATTCTATACTCCTAGAATCCTTGCATAGGTGGAGGGGCGCGATCAAGAAGAAGTTCCAAGAGAGCACCCAGGTTCCCCAGCAAGCGGAGGCTCAGGTCCCTGGTGAACCTGCGAGGTATACGCACCACACCTGGGTAACACCTAGGTTCCCCTCACACATACTCTATAATGCGCGGTTGGGTGGGGGAATACCCGTACACTGGTTTACCTCTCTGAGACTGTGTGTGTTGTATTCTGGTAACCTCTCTGGACATGTGTGTGTATACTAGTATTACCTCTGCGGAAAGGGTGTGTATACTAGAGTACATCTATGATAGTGTGTGTGTAATGGATACCCTTGGATGTGTGTGGATACTGGTATTACCTCTCTGGACATGGTGTGTGTTATACTGGTATTACCTCTTGGACATGTGTGTGTGTATTACTAGTATTACCTCTCTGGACATGTGTGTGTATACTAGTATTACATCTCTGGATATGTGTGTGTGTATACTGGTATTACCTCTCTGGACATGTGTGTGTGTATACTGGTATTACCTCTCTGGACATGTGTGTGTGTATACTGGTATTACCTCTCTGGACATGGAAAAGAGAAACACAAGAGAGCACCAAGATGAGAGATATAGAAGTGTATTACAACAAGATAAGATAGCACCACTACATGAATAAAACTTAATATTCCCCGATCTCGACGATAACTTCGTTTTTATCATGTAAGTGCGTTGCTATCTTATCTTGTTGGTAATACACTATTTATCTTCATCTTGTGCGCTCTTGTGTTTCTCGTTTTTTGGTCATTTGGTATCACCGTCGGAGTTCTCACGTGTGGGATCACTTTGGAGGTGGGGGAAGACGCCCTGAATCGCAGGAGCAGCAAAAGAAACAGAGGAATCAACATTCCACACCCTTGGAGAGCCAGAGACAGCGGACTGAACTGTTCTCCTCTGTGGACATGTGGTGATATGGTATACCCCTGGAAATGTGTGTGTTATAGTATTACCTCTCTGTGACATGCTTTGCACAGGATTTCCTGAGCAGGGAAGGAGAGCGGTTGATTGCTAGCGGGATGGGCAGCTTCTTGAAGCTTCCTGCCATCCTTATTGGCTGCTACGAGTAATGCAGCTAATCAGGAGGATGGTGTCAGGAGCTTGGGGGGGTGGGGCCAGGGAGAGGAGAGAAGGAAACCGCATGGAGCAGAGAGGTGCGTGCGTGCATGCTTCGAGCGTGTGTGGTCGCGAGCACCTTCACCATTGTGTCAGTATTTTTGGAGAAGCCGCATGGCCAACACTACAACTTCTATTAATTACTTGACTAACTCACAGTGGGCAAACATCCCATATTCTTGTAACCTTCCCCGTCCCTCCCAAGCAAACACTACCCACAACCAGGTGGTTAATGCATTTACCAGGACAGCAGGACGACAGATAAAAGGAGGATAACCCATTTGTCTTTCATGCAGTCCCGCTTAGCACAAAAAATCCGAGTTGCAATAAAGTGAAAGCACTCAGCCACGTAACACACTTTATTCTTCAACGTTGTTAGCAGCTGTTTCATAATATAAGAGATGTTTGTTAGCTGCTCATTTAGGACCCGACTGCTAAAGCACAATAACCAATGTTACCGTTGTGTACGAGACTCACAGAGAGGTCGGAGTATTTATTACTTTTATTTTAAAAGAAGTGTAAAGTTTGTTGATAAAAGTCTCTGCTTTTTTTAGGAGCATACAGACTGTCCGGTGATCTAAATGGTTTTGAGTTTTCCGAATTTTAGCTATGTTAACAGGTGTTCCCCCGCCTCCGAGAGCTGTCACTGTTACCTGTTACGTCTCGCTGTGCTGCTAACCGTTATAGGTAACAGGTGTTTCCACCCGGCCTCTGGGAGATGGTCACGTACCTGTACTCTCGCTGTTGCTGTTACCTGTGTATATGTAACAGGTGTTCCCTGCCTCTGGAGAGTATGCACGTAACCGTACTCTCGCTGGCCTGAACATGTGTATAGAACAGGTGTCCCGACCATATGGGAGATGTGTCACTGTAACCGTACTCTCGCGTGCTGTTACCTGTGTATATAACAGGTTCTCCACCTCCCTCTGCAGCGAGATGTTCACGTTACCTGGACTCTTTGCTGTGCTTACTGGTGCATATGATGTATGGAACAGGTGTCCAGCCACTCGGGTGATGTCACTGTTACACTGTACTCTCGCTGTGCGCTACCGTGTATATGATGTAACGGGTGTTCCCCGCCACTCTGGGGGGAGTGTTGTACTGTACTCTGCTGTGCGTACACTGATGTATATGATAACAGGTGTTCCGCACGCTCTGGGAGATGTCACGTTACGCTACTCTCGCTGTGCTGTACATTGTTATATGTAACAGGTGTTCCCACTTCCCCCTGCGCGAGAATGTTCATGTTAACCTGCTACTCGCGCTGTGTGCTTACCTGTGTATATGTAACAGGGGTTCCCCGCCCTATGGGAGATGTCACGTACTGGTTAATCTCGCATGCTGCTGATACCTGTTGTATATGTAACAGGTGCCTACCCCAGCCCATCTGGGAGAGTCATGTTGCCACTGTACTCTCGCATGTGCTGTGATGTACCATGTGCTATATGCTAACAGGATGTTCCCGCCCCTGGCAGATGTCATGTACTGTTAACTGTCGATGGGCATGTCCGTGTTTATATGTAACAGGTGTCCCCCACACTCTGGCAGATGTCACTCGTTACCTGACTCTCGACGTGCTTTGTACCTGTGTTATATTAACAGATGTTCCCACCCTTGGGAGATGTTGATCACTGCTTACTGTTACTCATCGCCGTGTGTACCTGTTCACGGGCTATATGTATTTAACAGTGTCCCCGCCCTCGGGAGATGTCAGTACCTTACTCTCGCTTGTGCCTGATGTACCTGTGTATATGTAACATGGTGTATCACCCACGACTCGGGAGGATGATGTCAATGTAAAACCTGTACTCTCGCTTGTGCTGCTACTGTGAATAGTATAAAAAACAAACAGGGGTGTTCCACGTGCCTCTGGAGAAGATGTCCGATTACCTGTACTCGTCGCCGTTGTGCCTGTACCGTGAGTATATGTATATAACAGGTGTTCCCCCGCCTCGGCAGAGATGTCATGTTTTACCTGTAGACTCTCGCTGTGCTGATACCTGGGTAATGTACTGAGTAAACGAGGTGTTCCCCCACGCATATGGAGAGTCACTGTACCTGTCGGTGTGTGTCATGCGTTCCTGTTAGTGACTTACTGGAATCCCATGAGGCGTCGCCTATAGTTCTAGCTATTCGGCGGGGCCACATACAAACCCGAGTTTTGATCGCCGGTGTTAGTTGCAGAGAATAACATGCACAGACTTTACGTAGGGTCTTCTCAGATCGGTTGTGAGGGTGCAGCACAAACACTCATATCAGCAAAAGGTCCCAGCAGAGTGTGGTGACCGCCCTGCAGTAAAAAACCTCGTTTCACTCCTCCCCTGATAAACTGCGGATGAAAGTCTTCCAGTAGGAGATGCTCATATAATAAAACCAGGGGGGTTCTTTATTACTTCACTACGTCTACGCAAAAGCATGTACAACTGTGTTCTGTTCCTCTGGCGTACCCGGAATCAACCCCCAGGGTGTTGAGGGCCCCAAAGGTGTTATCCTTTGCTCCCTTACTCCCTGGATGAGGTTAAGGTCCGGCAGTATTCCCACTCACCCTGAGGGGGGAAGGGGTAGGTACCAAGCCGGCCACTAGGCCCATGGACCAACACTTCCAACAACAACTATATTTGGATCTGCAGTCCCTTTTTGTACTTCAAGGGGAGAGTCTGGTATGAGCCCTGTACTTACGGGCCAAAACTAAGGCTTTAGGCTCCCCCCCCCCGTCACACAAGGTAGTGGTTTAAATGCCTTTGCTGCAGCAGGCAAGGGCTAGTTTAACCCTAAAACACTGCCTGTCGGATTACCAGGCTATGTGTTAGGTAGGGCCAGATAGTAGCAAGGGATTAATGGGACACCCAACTCCCCCTGTTTGGCATCTCAGCGACCCGCTGAGAACCCAATTTACAGACAGTCCTAACTTGAAAACATGCGGACAGAATGTGTATAACAGTTCATGACATAACATGCCGGATCCCTCCCCAACATGGAGAATCCAGCCCACGTTTTAATATAGTGCTAGGGATCACGTGTTCTTAAATAACCTGCTGTCCCCATTTGGAAACAATTAACGAAACACACTCTCCTCGGATGTCACCGTTCAGGAGACATACTCCACCCGAGGTCAATATTAGAGTGTTTCTCCCCACCCGCCATATCAGATGAGTGGTAAACATCCTTTTTCCTCTTCAGTGATAGTAGGTAAGAGCAGAGGTGGGGGGGGCAGCCGCGGATTTTTCAATGTAGGCCACGTGTGTGGCGAATGAGAAGTGAAACATAGCCACCCCATATAAAAATGGTGCGTTTAGTGGAGTTAAGTGTGGGGAGGTTATTTATAAATTCTACAAACCGTTACGTTATTTTTTTCTAAATTTCACTCCACGTGTATGCCACCAATTTGCACACCATTTCAACTATTTGTAAACATTCTGGGAGAGTTTGGGAGTGAGATCCCTCCCAACATTTGTTTTCGAAAGTAGAATATGAAATGGTGAAATTTGTGCATAAGTGGAAAGTGAAAAGACAGAAACAAATGGACACAACGTGTCAGATTGTAAGTTATAAATCACATACCAGCCATCATACCGGAGAAAGCTATACGTGATTTTAATGCCTTCTCTGCCCACTACTTCAAGATTGGTGCATCCCCCTCATGCTCCCTTCACACCCCCTCCTGTCTCCACCCCTGCATCATCCGCTACATCACTCCACACACTTACCCATGCCTGCGCAATCATCTCCTCCACATCAGTCAGATATTTCCCCCGAGCATCAACATCTCGTCACCACCCTCATCAATCATCATCTCGATAACCCCCTATCATCATCATGATCATCTACTCATTTCACACCCCCTCATCACCAATCATCATCTCATTACCCCACCCCCCATCACCATCATGATCACTCGAAGCCTGCTTTTGCTTCTTACCACCTGCACAAGCACAGCAACGCGAACAGGAATCTGTGGACGTGCGGACCGCCACCGCGCGTGCGTGCCTCCACCCCCTCACCGTTTCTCATCTGGTTCTCTTTCCTCCACTCGCCTCCACGGCCTACCGTCTACGGCCCGTCCCCTCAGCACTAGTTGCCGTCGCTTGCACTTGCGCTGCCGGCGACTGCGCGCTCTGACGGTGGGACAAACGCTTCTCACGGGAACTGCGCTTGCCGCACGCCTTCCCAGAACCTCACACAGGGGGCACAACGACATTCGGCCACACTCTTGATTGCAAGTGCCTACCAAGTGGTGAATAGGCCAACAGGGTGCCCACCTCGGACATAGACGCATACGGCATATGGAAGGTCTAGATAGTTAAGCCAACTGCATACCTCAACCACTCCTCTCTGTTGGCCTTATTTCCCTCATTAGGACTCAGGGACTAGGGATAATCATGACCCATGGGACTGACGGAACTTGAAAGTCCGACTATTAATCTGTCAGGCCTGGTCGAGTGGCTTAATCTTCCCAGGCCACAGGCCTGAGCCCAGTAGACACCCAAATATAGTGGTTCAGTGAGAGCGGCGTTGTTTCTTGAATCGGTAAGTTTAACGTGTCTGGTTGTATCAACCCTAGTTTAATTTTGGCTATAGCTTCGCTTGCTGAGGAGCCCCTCTGCTCAGCTCTTCCACCACAGAGAACTACCCTTCCTCCACCATATGCACCTCACGATATGGACCCAGACTGAACTAGCAAACAATCGCTTTGTCTGGTTCATACAGTATGATTGAAAATAACCTTGAAAAATGGAGTGTCCCACACGCAATACTCATATTCCGCCACCATTTGACACTGGACCAGAGATACATCCGACTTTGGAAACTTCCCTTAGATTTTCGGAGCAGGGGGATATTATA
The DNA here is from genome assembly GCA_036426205.1 of Ascaphus truei. Classification (NCBI taxonomy): domain Eukaryota; kingdom Metazoa; phylum Chordata; class Amphibia; order Anura; family Ascaphidae; genus Ascaphus; species Ascaphus truei. The sequence goes on from WSYH01015078.1 coordinate 12,132, forward strand.
GCGATACCTTGTCCAAACAGATGGGGTTCACAGTATGTGTGGTAGTGTCAAAGGGGGTTTTCGGAATGCAGGGGAGGCCAAGAAAGAAATCATGTCTTGAGGGAGCTACCAAAATAATTACTTATTAGCGAACCCCAGACCCAACAGGGAGCCGCAGAGTGTGCGTTACCTGAGTGCTTTGTGCGGATAATCTACTGAGGTAGTGTCCCAAAGAGAGCACCGTCGATTGATGATAAGAGCCAGGATCACGCGCAACAACAGTCGCAGAGAGGGACCGCGTCGCCGCAGGATTTGCAGAGCATTTGCCAAGCCTCTCTTTGCCAAGAAGTGATTGGTGCTTGGTTCGGCACTTGAGGCGGACGCTCACAGGAGGTACTGCCAATTGGAAGATCCGGGTTATGGATGAAATTAGAATAAGCCGATTTATTACGCTTGTTTCCTTAAACATCGCCGGGAAACCATCCAAACACGGGGTAAACAAAGCCTTATATTCACTTGGAGAGTTATTTATAGTGATAATATATTGCAATTTTCCCACACTCCCTTTAGATAAGCAATGGTCTCCAGCCCCAAACTAAAGTTATTAGCTATGATAATTGAACAGAATAAAAAACGTCTATGAATTTAAATGAAGTTGATCTGGGTTTCGCTGGCCTTGCTGTGTAGGGGAGCTTCTCTGCCTCTCTTGCGAACCGCACCCTGTGTGGCACAGGAAATATTCAGGCCTCCAGGTTTTACGAATCTTTTGTCCCATTTGTCTTGTGGTCCAGCTGGTCGTTCAAGACATCTGCCCTTTCTTGCGTCCAGCCACAGCTCGTGTGTGGACTAGAGGGAATCTCTGCTCGGTCTCCAAGTTCAGCTCAGGTGTGAGCTAGGAGTCTCCATTCTGTCCAAAAGACAAGGCTTTTCTAAGCAATTCTAATCAGCAGGTGGTGTTTGTTAATTGAATACCAGCAGTTAACACCACACTGCTGGATTAGAGGAACATTACTGGAACAGGGATAACTCTACTGGGTTACAGCACGAAACAAAGCTCGCACAATAAGGACTGGAGTCTGGAGCAAAGCGAAGCCGCCCGCCCACCTGACTGGAGTGGCTTGGCCGTACAAGTGAAGCCACACCTTATCTATGATGGCTGCTGGGGGCTCACTGGATACACCGGGGGTAGGCGGAAAGTATAAATGTTGTGTCACCACTAGGCGCATAGGACGGACGCGAGGAGCTACCGCACCCTGTTGCGCCGCAGGTGAGGCAAGGAGCAGGAGCGAGCTAATCCACCCGCCTGTTCCCGCGCAACATCCCTTCTATGCGGAGTGTGCGATCCCCAATAGCACGCCAGGAGGCTTCCTGCCTATGAACAAATAAAGGGGTAAGCTTTTCTACTAAGCATCTGTCCCAGCTGCGATTTCCAGGCGGCAGACTGTGAGCCAGGAGTCGATGTGTAAGATCAAAGCGGGATCCCCATTCCTAAACCAAAATAGTGCTACCAACCACCCTATGTGTAGGTTAGGCAGATTCGATGAGTAGCCCAAAAGGAGGGGATAATAGCTTACAGCTAAGAACGATATATTAATTTCCCTGCTCCTCCCCGGATAACAGATCACCTTTTAAAGGAAACGCTCCCCCACCCCCCCAAATGGTTGTTGACCTGCATATTTGTCTCCTGCATATTCTCCAAACATAGAAGTGATCGCTGATAACTCGAAGGAAAACACAGATGAAATTATAAAGGGATTCAATGTAGAGTTTCCACCAGAAAAAAACACATGGAAAGACATCACTGACAGCGGGAGTGCGGCGTCTCCCTCCCCAGGCGCTTCTCCGCGTCTCTCCCTCAAACTGCTGTGTCTCTACCACTGCCAACATCGTTTTGATGCAAAAATTGCTGACGTGGCGTCAAACGCACACAAATCACTAAACACAACCTTCAATAGATGTATGATGGAAATATGATTTAAAAAGAAAAAAACTCTACCCACCCGCTGCATGCAGAGTCTCTGGCTTAACACTGCGGGGTTATACGCGACTTCAGTCACATTTACGTATCATACGCTACAATGATGAACAATATGCAAAACTGTAATACAGCTTCCAGCGTGCACCCATGACCTAGTCGGGACGATGGTGGTGGCTACTCGCACGTGTTGGTTGTACATTACTGTGTCTCAAGGAGGCCAGAATATACCCGCTGCCGGTGGGCAGCCATGGGGTGGGATAGCACGATTGCCGTCATGTCGGTGACAGCGCTACACCGTGCGGGATCCTAAACTATGTACGTGATAGAACCTCGTCAACAGGAGCCAATCCGCAATATATACACAATGGTATAGATAAGCAGGTTTACAACCATGCAATGAGGCCAAGTGCGAATAACCATCGAACGTGGCCTCTACGGCACTTACCCACACACCATACCCTCTGCTCCAACACCACAGCAGTTCCACCCTGGTGAGGTGTTCGACCCGAAGTTGCGGGTGCTCTGGGGGCACTCAACATCCCAGTGTTCTCCACCGAAAGCCAACCCACCCAATGCTACCCAACAGCGCTGCCCACAAACCAGTGTTTTAGGAGTTGGTGCACTTATTATAGGTGGTGTTTGATACCTG
>WSYH01015079.1:0-14737 GCA_036426205.1 Ascaphus truei
AAAAGCCCTGTAGGTGAATCGCTGCCCAAAAGCCCTGTAGGTGAATCACTGCCCAAAAGCCCTGTAGGTGAGTCACTGGCCACAAGCCCTGTAGGTGAGTCACTGGCCACAAGCCCTGTAGGTGAACAGTCACTACCCAAAAGCCCTGTAGGTGAGTCACTGCCCAAAAGCCCTGTAGGTGAGTCACTGCCCAAAAGCCCTGTAGGTGAGTCACTGGCCACAAGCCCTGCCCGTGAAGTGCCAGAGGCCACTCAAAGTGGCTCTGTTGTACCTAAAGTTGGTGGCAAAAGAAAAAGGAAAATTCAAGAGACAACAAGCAGGCCTGTTACTCGCTCGCAAAAAGAACAAAAAAAATAAATTTTAAAATTCACAAAATATGTCTTTGGCCTTGTTTTGTTGACTTCAGATTATCTAATTACTATTGTATGTATGCTGAAGACTGTGTTGTTTCCAAACTTTCAAGTATGTTCTTGTACACGTGAATTTTTGGAAATGTTAACACTCCTAATTAATGAATAGTGTTATAAATATTGATGTATTAATCGTCTGTTCAGTAATGCTCCACCAGGAGCCAGTTGCTAAGTTTAGAGAAGCTGCCATTGACTTTGCAGCAAAACATTGCATTTGGGTGTGTTAATTGATGTAATCATTGCATGTGCATATTATTTTCATGCAATTATAAAAGCACCTATTTAACTGCAAACATCTTTCTTGTACGTGTACAGCAGGATTTTGTGTTAAATATTACTTACCTTTGGTGGCCATTGTAATGTTGTCCTTTAATCATTTATGTGTTCTTGTTTCAAGCACATCTCTGAATTGATACTAATATATATGTAGTATGTATTGATATATGCACACACACACACACACACACACACACACTTTTTTTTTTTGTTTTTTTTTAACCACCATTTTCCCTTTCAATGCGTGGATACAGCGTAACATTGCAGACTGCATAACATGTAGCGATCACAAAGAAATTGTTGCCGAATACAATATAGTATAACCTGAAAGAGTAGTACACATTGCTGACGGAATAAATATACGTACTTTCCTATCCCTTTAACCATATTAGCAACATTTTAACATAACTCTAACACATACCTGTTTTGTTATCATGCAACATTTAAAAGCGGGTCCACCACGTATGACGTGGGACCCTTGTCATGGCCCAAGGCGTCCTTAAAAAGGATTACGGATGTAAGTCCCGCCCCCAAGCGACGTGCGCGCCTCAAAGCCTATTGGTTGTGTTGTTTTGTTATAGTTACGGTAACTGCACGGTGTCATACACTGGGGCCGTTCACTGGGCGTTAGCCGAATGTTAATTGAGTGGGAGGAGTGTTAGCGTGCGTTTCACGCTGGTTTAACATGACGTCACACGTATTGCATTTGCGCATTGTGTTATCGGCCGTCCTTTCTGTCCAAACACGTCTGTTTAAAAAGAATACAGATGTACTCGTTTAGAATGAATGTAGTTTCGTATTCATTGTATTTGAAATAAAGATTTTATGTTTAATGGTATTTTCAAGATGTATTGAACGCACAACGTACGCTTTGTTTTGCGCATGCGCTAACAGTTAGTGCAGCCAAGCGTGAAGTGCGTGCGCACACTAAGATGTGCGCGCACATTTTTCAGTATACAGGCAACGTTCACATCATATACATAGTTATGCCTGCTACAAATTTAAAGAAACATTACATACTGATGTACACTTGTACTTCTAACATATAAGTGAGTGACGTGTGTATGTACACAATCATATAGAGCTGTGTAATGCGTTGTCACGGATACATATATAGTAAGGTGCCATATTTGACCATCATGTGTTTGCTGTATTTCAGAGATGTCGGGGAAGATACAATCGGATCAATGTATGATTTCAGAAGAGTCTACCTTTATATGAGATGATTGTGAGGAGGAGCCACCGACTACTATACTACATATGGAACTAATTTTATATTGCTTGCAGCGCTTATTAACAAACAATTAAAAATGTGATACCCTTATGCCTATATTGCATAAGCACTTAATTAACATAATGATGTTGCAAAATAGTGCCTCATGAATTTTTATTGAGTGTTCTTTAATGACTACTATCATTTTATGGCATGGTGTGTTTTATATATAACAACCATTCCCACTCTGCTAACACATTTGTGAATTCTATTGTGTAATGGAACGTATGACTGTCGAAACTATGTAACAATAATAATAATAATAATAATAATTATAATATGAGCATGTTCATGTATAGCGCTGCTAGTTGTACACAGCGCTTTACAGACACATTTTTCAGGCTGAGGTCCCTGGCCCGTGGAACTTACAATTTATTTTTTGCCGCCTGAGGCACAGGGAGATAAAGTGACTTGCCCAAGGTCACAAGGAGCCGACACCGGGAATTGAACCAGACTCCCCTGCTTCAAAATCTCAGTGCCAGTGTGTGTCTTTACTCACTGAGCCACTCCTTCTCCCAATGTAAAGGACACTTACAACCAACTAGCCATTTCTTGTTAAAAATCTCTTGTTACATGGGTATGTTGATAAAATGGTTTGGGGCTGTAGCAAATAATGTTATTGGCCAGATGTTGTGGTCCCCTACAATGCATGATGTTCTGATTATGACATCAACATCATGTAATGAAGTACGTTTCTGTGTATATTTCATTAACCTAACTAACTATAGTTTACTGTGTTTATTAAACGTTCTAAAAATACATAGTATAGTCAATATGATGATATAAGCTACCATAATAAAGCTGGTGTTATCATTTGTCGGTGTTATACATGGATCCTACACAAATTGATACAGACACAAACAGTTGTCTTACAAAGTGTGTCTATGCTAATGTGCACGTGATTGACGTTACAATTGTGACAATACTTGATAATTATCATCATGATAATGATGAAGTGACGTGAATTATATTGCAAAAATATTACCAACATTGTCATATTGGTAAATTATAAATGCTAAATGACAGTAACATTAGTGACAAATTTGTCTTCTCTGTTAACAGTTTAACACTTGGTACATGTAGGACACATCCACACACGTGTGACTTATACATACACATGTCACAAATTTAAATTAATGTTGACTATTAATTCCTAGCATTACAAAACACCAACATTGCTAAATATAAGATGTAGTACGCATTGTTGTGATTGCAGGCATTCATGCATGGAGTTTTATGATCAGTCAATTTCATCCGTGATGAATGAGCTCCCGTAAGTAAAGAAATAACTACAGTTATCCCCTTGTCTCCAAACACCTCTATATTACATTAATGGAATTTATAAGGAAACATACATAAAATGTGATGAAATGGGAGTAATCATTTTCTAATACAATGCACATGAAAGCTCAAGAGTAGCTAAATGCATATACATGATACAGAAAGTACATATATGTAACATTTGTGTTTAAACCAATATGTTGGGTTTTGACTTCAAATAATTATAGGAAGATTGATGTAGGCACATCTTATGAGAGATGTCAGCAAATATACATACCATGATCAGTCATACTGGAGATATACCTATAATGCAAAGGAACAATATATAAATTGCAAACATTGACATGCCATCTTCAGTACCATAAACAACACAGCAAAGTGTGTATTTGGTGTTAAATGTGCAACACCATGTATATTTCATGACATTCAAAATGTAAATCAGGCTGGTGTACACATCATATGGATGTACATGTTACACTGCACCAATAACATTGTATGTAAGCATACTAGAAGCATGAATGAGTATGGGCATAATATGTGTATTGTGTTAGCATAAGGAACAACACAATGCTAAAATATTAGTGCTTTGTTACCCCAGTTTTATTCACATACACACAACTAAAGTAAAATTGAAGAGGGATTATATAACCTGTGCAACAATAACATACCGGTGCCACATCCCTTTGTGCACACAGCAGAGAGAAGAAAGGTGTGCAACCCATATTCATCTGTGTCCTACCAGAAGGGTATATAAAAAAACATTATTGTTAAGATAACATAATGTAAGTATAAAAGTAGAACTTGGAACATATATGTTTGTACTTACAAGAAAAAAATGAATTGATGAGATTCTGGCGTGTCTGGCCACCACTGGCTGTTTGTTCATTTTCAGCAGCTACATGGGTGGGATGCTCGTCTACCACAGGCTCAGCTAGGTCTGACTGTACATTGTGCCTCAGTGCAACATTGTGCAAAATGCAACAGGCAAGGATAATATCAGACACTTTTTGAGGCTTGTATAGAAGAGCCCCACCAGTTCTGTCCAGACACCTAAATCTGGTCTTGAGTAGGCCAAATGTCCTCTCTATAACAGATCTTGTAGATATATGGGCTGCATTGTACCTCTCCTCTGCTTCAGTTTGAGGGTTTAGCACCGGAGTCAAGAGCCACGGCCTAATTCCGTATCCTGAGTCACCTATAATGAATGGAGCACACATAAGCTGACATTAGTGATCAAATTGTACAATGCCAACATTCCTAAATAAAAATGTGTTTTGTGTTAGAACATGTAAATGTGTACTCACCCAGCAGCCAACCATGTTCAAAATGTCCCTCTTCGAACGCATGGAAGACTGAAGAGTTCCTCAGGATAGAGGAATCGTGACTGGAACCAGGGAATTTGGGTACCACATGCATTATCCTCATCGTCGCATCACATACCACCTGTACATTGAGTGAATGGTAGTGCTTACGATTGCGGTACACATGCTCACTCTGACTAGGTGCAATCAAAGCAACATGTGTGCAATCGATTGCACCCAGCACACATGGTATCCCTGCTATATTATAAAAGCCAGTCCTGACTTCCAGCCACTCTGTCGCCTCTGTAGGAAAATGAATATAATTCCTAGCGCGTCTATTGAGTGCATAGAGAAACTGGGTCAAGGCCCGCGAGAATGTAGATTGCGAGACCCCGCCCACTATGCCCACAGTTGTCTGGTATGACGCGGAAGCAAGATAATGTAATGAGCACAGCATTTTAACAAGCCCAGGGACTGCACGACCTCTGGCTGTGAAAAAATCTAAATCTCCCCTTATCTCCTGATAAAGAGCTAAGATTGCTGCTGAACTCAAACGATAGCGACTTACAATCTCCTCCTCACTCATCCCATCTAACAGGGTTCTCTCCCTGTACAGACGCGGACGAGGCACAACTTGTCTCCTCTGTCTTCTCCTCTGATCTCCTGTCCCTCGGCCTGTCCCTCTCCCTGTCCCTGTCGTATCCGCGTGACTGTCCCTGTCACTGTCCCTCGGTGTGTCCCTCCCTTGCCCTATATGATTGTCTTCATCATCAAGCATGTCATAGAAAAGAATGTTCCTCCGTCTCCTAAACAATCGCAACATTTTGAAATGAGTAGCTGTGAATGAGCAGGTAATGGGCGTCCTTTAAATAGGTATGTGATGATGTCAGGTGACATAGTAAAATGCAAGGTGTTACATTAACATAATAAAGTACTTCTGTGGCAAGCTGTGTGCAGTTCTTGTTATAAGTATTTGTTGTGTGTATTCTGCAGGGAATGATGATATTTGGCAATGATGTGACGTGAACCTTTGTAGAAACATTGCTTGCAAATAAATAGTTGCATGTGCAATGCATGTAACACTTGTGAACGCAACAGTCAGTCATGTAATTAGGCAAAAAGGCTGAGATTGACGTGGGAAAAGTTTTGTGTAACATGTGTAATTAGGCATGTTATTGTGACATGTTGACAACAATGAATAGTCGTGTGCATATGCATGCATTTCTGTAAGGAGGATAGTTGGTATAGAATGAGTTAACAAGGTGTCCCAATGCTGAATTACTGTACATGTGTGTATAAGTTAGGTTGAAGTGCTTGTAATGCTACGGTTACAATGTAAACATGCAATGTGATTGAGCGTCCAATAAGTGACGTCATGAAAATAGGGAGGACCCAAAACTAGATGTAAACATGAGAAGACAGATGTACATGAACGTTTAAAGATGCGTGTCACATTACAAGCATTGTGTAATGTAAAGGAAGATGAATATACGGTGTATGTGTGACATGTGTGTCATGTGTAACATCATGTAAATAATTGTCGCTCAGTTCAGTAAAATGTGTGATATGATGTGAGGTTCTCCTTTAAGAGTTGAGTATAGTATTTTCCCTTGGCACATCATCACATGATGAGTAATGTGACCCGCAAATGCTGCAAACATGTAAAAGTATAATGTTATGCAAATAATACACGTCAGCTGTGACACAATGCAGGGAATGCCCCCACACTGTAATGCAAATGACGTTTGTATTGTGAGCAATGAAACGTAAACAGTACTATACTGTTATACGTCCCCGCTCCATTGACTTCCATTGATGTACAGAAGATTTTTTTTTCTAAGTGCCGTTGCGGCAGCCTTAGCGATCGTTCTCCCCTCCAAACTGCCAACTTTAGTTGGCGGGAGAAATTGGCCATAACATCTCAATTTGGTAGTGCCGATCAGGCCCGATAAGCTGTTTTTTTTTGTTGAATCCAGCCGATTTAAAAAAGTGGCGATCAGTGGCGAAAACAGGCTTATCGGCAGCCGACTGGCCATAACAAAATAATCGGCTCCGAAACATGGCGATATCAAGCACTTATCGGCGCTTACTGAATCTCAAACCCAATTTTGGCTATAAAATGGCGATAATTCCCTTATCAACGCTTACTGCATGAGGCCCATAGAGATCTGATGACATATCTCCCAACTGTACTCTATTTCATGACTACTGTATCTTCTAACACTTAAACCTGACCTAAATAAGTAAGGAATCAACTAAAGCACAATAGTATTTGAAAAGTGCAAAATCTAAACACAAAACAGCAACAGAGACACATTTAATTATCTAAAACTGAGATACAGATGCAGAAACACCCAGTATAATAATGAGGCAGAGACTAGCCATATGTCCTGATACGCTTCTTCCCACATACGTTCATGTTTCCTTGACCACTGCATGGAATATATTTTTCCAGTCACTTATTTAAGTGACTGAACAAAACTGACCTTTACTCAAAGTCATTCTCCGCGCTGAAAAGTAGAACATTTCTCTAAATGAGAATTTACAGTATGAGTAACTACAGCACATTACACAATCACATTCCTAAGAGTAGTGAACAAAGTTGTATTTGTTTATTCCTAACTCCATGGACACAACATATAGAAAATATATATATCATAGTTGTTTTACTTGCCAATTTATCTACCATGCAACTAATCAGAAAAATACAGACTCCAGATGTTCATTAGACCTCAGCATCTAAACTAGCTAAATAAGTATTTTTTGACTGAACGCCAAGTTTTCAATACATACCAGCTTAATTGTATGTTGCCTGGATTCCATATAAAACACTAACTCATTTACAAAGTATAGATTTTAGTTATGCTGGTTTGATGGAAGAGTCCACCTTGCGTTTACTAGGTTACTATTTATTTCAGAAGATGCAGGCTTCAATAATATTTTTAATTGGGTATTTCTTTCCAAACAGAGATTTCACTTTCAAAGATATGATTATAAAGCACCTATACATTGGGCATGTGCTTTTTAATAAGATAGAAGGTATTGTTTTATTCATTAAACTGCGATAATGCCATTGACTTGAATAAGAGTTTCCATGAGCATATCCTGATTGGCACCATTGCAGTTCCCAGAAAAACCTCCGTAGAGTTTGCCCTTAGGCAGCTCCCCTTATTCTAAGGCCGCATCCATACTTAGCGCGATGGTGCGCGCAGAGCGAACAAAAGAGCTATGAGGAAGGCCATAAAGCGAGTCCGCATGCGCAATTGCCGAGCAGATAACAATTTGATTTTGTCTCGTGACGGCCGGGTCACGTGAGTGGTTCAGCCAATGAGGGCGAAACCAGCTCTGTGACGTCATGACCACTCCCCCGCCACGCCTCCGCTTCGCGTCTCACCCTAGGCCACAAATCGCTTCTGTAGCAGGCGCGCCCGACGCCACATGCTCCGTCATGCACGTGTGCGCCTAGTATAGCCTCAGCCTAAGTTTATATCCAATATTCTCATACAAGAACAGACAAATGTAAAACAAATACATAACTTACCAACAAATACACAATAAATACAGCTATAAATATGACCGCTCCTCCTTCTTTTACCGTGCACCTCACAACTGGAACAATCTACCAGAGACTCGCACAGCCACCACCAGTCAAACTTATTTCAAAACTAAAGCTGTCTCACATTTTAATCTGTAGAAATGAGAAGAGCACAAACAAACACTCCTCTATGGTGCAGATTATTTTAACAAGGAAAATAAACACAAATAAAATTTGGAGATAAAACCCACTCACATACTGTGGTGCTGCATTCAGCAATCGGACTCATCGTTTCGTAATAAAGCAATCAGCTGCCTCTCCCGTCTTCTCCTTTGTTTCTGTGTTTCCTCTCCTTCAGTTGCCGTCTGTGCTCGGTTGCGTGCGCTGGTACTTCTGGATCGCACTCCGATCTCCCTTGAGTGCACGAGGAGGGACTACAGCAATTTCAGGCTGAGCACAGAGCAAACAGCTGTCCCAACGTCTGTCCTCTCTACGCCCCACGCGTTTCAAAAGCTTTGTACTTTCTTCATCAAGGGCATGGGTACAATTGTACCCAATTTTTTTGTATTTCACATTTTAATCTGGTCTGTAACTGTTACATACCCCTAGAACATACATTATCTCTTACTGTGCATGCAATGTCTTGTATATAATGTATAACCCGGCTTCACTTAATGTAACTACGTATGTTGCCATGTATCTGTCATCATAACTCTGTGCCCAGGACATGCATGAAAACGAGAGGTAACTCCAATGTACTGTATTACTTCCTGGTAAAACATTTTATAGATGTAGCCAGGTCCCCCTTGCGTACTGACCCCCCTTCTTCTCCCCCCCTCCTTCTGGTGCGCGAGCCGCGCGTTGCTTGGAGTTGCGGCCGGTTGCCAGGGACGCGATCGGGCCGGTTGCCAGGGACGCGGTCGGGCCGGTTGCCGGGGACGCGAGCGGGCCGGTTGCCGGGGACGCGATCGGGCCGTCATTAAGGCCCCGATCGCGTTGCTGCGGTCTCGGCGGTTCACGGCGCAGGGCGCCGCCATTGTAGATGCGTTGCGCATGCGCAGGGCGTAGGAGAGCCGGGAGGACTGCAGGGAGATCGCGCATGCGCGAGGGGGGGACGAGAAAGCCCGCGAAGCCCTAGCCTACCAGGGAAGGCTCTTGAAGAGGACTACAAGTCCCATGAGCCCCAGCAGCACCCCATGTGACGCCAGGGAGCCAATAGGGCTGCAGGAGCTCCCTGCTTGCAGGGAATGGATACAATTCGCGGGGTTTTTGCAGACGGCAGTTGGTGACTGGAGCAGCTAGGGGAAGGAGGTAGGGTGCAGGAGTCAGTGACTCTCTGCACTAGGCCAGCAATCCCCTAGGCCCCAGATAGCCCTGAGTCATCCTAGCTGAGCTAGCTATTGTAGGGACAGGCCCTAGGTTAGGGACCCTGCCCCATTATCTATTTATTAGTTAGTGAGTAAAGCATATTGATTGTTGCTAAAAGGGAGCTGGACTATCTCCACGGAGACCAAGCTAGTAGTGACTGCGGCCTGCTGGCAGCAGACAGACCCTAGCCAAGGTACAGACGGTGCAGAGCTGCGGTGATATTATCCACGCCGGAATTCACCCCACGCGTAGGAGGATATCCCGGCGACTCAACCCCAGTGGTATAGCAGCACCCGTGGCTGGAGCCAGGGCAGGTAACCCACAAACTCACGTGCACCAACAAGGCCTATCACCAGACATAGTGGCTGCGCAGTCACACACACACACATTGGTATATGACTTGGGAGTGCAAGAAATTGGGTTGGGGTTACTGGACATGGGGTGGGATCACTCTTTGGAAGGTTAGCGTCCGCCGTGACGCATAAGGTTAGCGTCCGCCGTGACGCATAAGGTTAGCGTCCGCCGTGACGCATAGGTTAGCGTCCAGCGAGACGCCGTAGTCAGGTAGCCCTTAGCGAGGGACTCCTGTTGTTATGTGTTGATGTTATATGTCTTCTATGCATGTTAGTAAAGGTATTAGTCATTATCAATTCCGTAGTACGTGGTTATTGATTGTCCTGCGAGGAACCACTCCCCCTCTGGTGGGAGCCATCGCAGGTGGAGGCGCTGCATCATTGTAAGTGAGTAACCCTAGTATAAGTGCCCCAGATTCCCCGTGGCGGAAGCTCAGTCCTCCTGCGAGCCAACTGGTAATGCACCACACCTATGGTAACCTTGTATGTTCCCTTGCACCCCACACTATATCTGCGATTGGGGGGGGGGGGGGGAAACCCGTTACATAAATAAATAAATGAATACAGACGTCAGCTTCAGTTTTGACATGAACTTCTATTGAGTACATTTTGCTAGAGCAATTGTGTATCTGTTTAGGAAGCAATACAGTATTTCAGCCTGGGTTCCTTTCTCGTCTGTTCTGTGCATTGATAAGACAGGAAGATACACAACTTGTAGGGGGACATTCCCTATGGTTTTATGCGGGGTAACACAGCCGATCCAGCATTAAGTGCCATTGACTTAAATCGCAGCTAAAGTGAGATCGCCCCCTTGGAATCAAGCAGCAATGTAAAGACTGCGGCTTGCAGCATTTTTTGTGGAGCTGTATATTACCTGTAGGCAGAGGCGGATTTCCCATTAGGTCCGATAGGTTCCTGGCCTAGGGCGGAAAAAGGCCCCGCTCTCTTCCTCACTGATTGTGGAGGGAGAGCGTGGGGCCTCTGTGAAGGTCTCTTACCTTCTACTTCGTGCCGCCCTTTTCCATCTGTAGCATCACGGCATCAAGTGACACTGTGATGTCACATGGTGGTGCGTTGCCATGACAACGTGACGTCACATGGCATCGCAATGTAATTGAAACGCATTGTCACGTGACATTGCAGCAGCATTTCACACTGCGACACTGCAGGAGGAGAGTGGCGCAGCAGGAGGAGAGTGGCGTTGCAGGAGGAGGGCGGCGCTGCAGGAGGAGAGTGGCACTGCAGGAGGAGAGTGGCACTGCAAGAGGAGAGTGGCACTGCAGGAGGAGAGTGGCGCAGCAGGATGAGAGTGGCACTGCAGGAGGAGAGTGGCGCTGCAGGAGGAGGGCGGCGCTGCAGGAGGATAGTGGCACTGCAGGAGGAGGGCGGTGCTGCAGGAGGAGGAGGGCGGCGCTGCAGGAGGAGAGCGGCACTGCAGAAGGAGAGTGGCACTGCAGGAGGAGAGTGGCGCTGCAGGACGAGAGCGGCGCTGCAGGAGGAGGGCTGCGCTGCAGGCGGAGGAGGTGCTGCTGGAGGAAGAGGCACTGCAGGAGACGGAGGTGCACAGTCACATGGTCCAGTGGATTGTAATACTTAAAGGGGCGATGTCCTGTGCTGATATCAGACACAGGGGGTTACATACTGTATAAACAATATATATATATATATATATATATATATATATATATATATATATATGAAAGAAAAAGAGAAAAAAACAGGCGCACACCTAGTGCATTAAAGTAAAACAAACAATTTATGGAACATTAAAAAAGACAAATGCCCACTCACAAGTCAAACGGTAAAATAAAGCAGTTATGAGATTGGCTCTCATATGCCAGCAGTAGCGTCCGGATCAGCAATGGAGACCTGTCCTACACGTGTGGCTCAGTCTCCTTCACCGGAAGTGACGTCCTCCCGGTCGTGTGCCCCGCAATAGGAAATCCCTCCGGGAACCACAGGAACCACAGCCTGTGCCCTAGCTTGCTTGCGTCTGGCTGCTGCACTCCCAGGAGTGGTAAGGATGTGTCCGCTTTTCCTGTCTGGCTCGCCACTCTCACACTGCAATCCAAGTAGTCCGCGATAGCTGCATTCAGTGGGAAAGTGCCTCCTCCGTCTTAGCCACGCCCAACGCGTTTCGTCATCAAAGATGACTTCTTCAGGGGATGCCCATTGGCTGTGACCCCACAGTACTTATAGCAAGGTCAATTTGCATACATAATTAGGAAAACAATTAAATCGTTAGTTACATGATTTGATTCACTCCATAGGTCTAAAGTTACCTTATTGCCTTAATTCTTATGGAATGATTATAAAGACACCACTACTTTTGCAAAAGATGAAACATAGCTCATTTGTATATGTATATAATTTACTTAAATGGTTTATGACAAACTAACGAATAAATTTAGGATAGAATTAGGATAGAATTCAAATTGATAGTTGTAATAGGACTTGGATAACAATTGTGATGGCTAGATAGAATGTTTAGACATATAGTTTGTAACTTAAATGAATTAATTGATGATAAATTACCACACAATTTGAATACTATTTATTTCTAAATTTAAATCTAGTTACTCAAATTCTCAAGAGTTGGAAAAGGATAGTGACAGTAAGTATTAAAATACCTAGTTTTCCCAACATATCATTTAACATGGCAAACAATAATTATTCCATTGCAGGGTAAATCCAACCTCAGTGAAAATCACATCCATACCTGTAATTGAATTATCAATGCAAAAATAGATAACTATTTGAATCAGAGGTACAGCAAAAGTTGTTACTTACCAAGGACAGAAGAAATATCAAAATGATATGTAGAATTTTGGGTGTATAATGTATTGTAACTAATATGTAACCTTATGTAAGTGTAGATGTATAATAACTATAATAATAATAGTGTATAATAAGTGTGAAATAACCGTGTTGAATATGCGGAAGTTGAATATATATATGTAAATGTGACTATTAAAAAAATGTATGAATAATATCTATGAATTCTTGTTATTTGTGTATGTATGTAAATTAAATATTGTTTATGTGTGTGAACTAGTAAAATAATAAAGTGAAACAGCAAGACTAGTTTCTGGACCTGAATAGACACATCAAAAATGTGATGCAATATAATATACAGTGAACAAAAATAATTTTATTGGACAATACATATAAAGATCTGACATGTCACTGTAGTTCAGAGGGAGTGCTATCAGAGCACTCAAACCAGACCTCCGAAGGATCACCCTCTTTGAGTGATCACACTATAGTGCTAATGTCAATGTGATCATTATGTCCCTTTGGATGCAATGTATCCAAAATATACATCCAGTAAGTCTCCCTCATACACAGTCTTTTGAAACGATCCCCACCCATATAGGTGGGAGGGATAAATTCAATGCCCATAACTCGTAGGGACCTAGGATTTTTTGAGTGTACATTACAATAATGGCGGGAGAGGTTGTGTGTTTGGCACCCATTTATTATTTTTCTTCGATGTTCTAAGAACCTCGTGCTTAAAGCTCTTGATGTGCGGCCTACATATTGTAGACCACACTCACATGATATCAAGTAGATGACGTATTCACTGAGACAATTAATGTACTCTGCTATATCATGTGAGGTGCCATTGGAGTAGGATTTAAATTTATTTGTTTTAATCAAATGTTTGCACGTTAGGCATCTGCTTCTCCCGCATCCAAAGTTCCCCTTAACCCTAATAGGGACAGAAGAGGTGCTGCTGGAGGAAGAGGCACTGCAGGAGACGGAGGTGCACAGTCACATGGTCCAGTGGATTGTAATACTTAAAGGGGCGATGTCCTGTGCTGATATCAGACACAGGGGGTTACATACTGTATAAACAATATATATATATATATATATATATATATATATATATATATATATATTGTACATTGTGCCTGAGTGCAACATTGTGCAAAATGCAACAGGCAAGGATAATATCAGACACTTTTTGAGGCTTGTATAGAAGAGCCCCACCAGTTCTGTCCAGACACCTAAATCTGGTCTTGAGTAGGCCAAATGTCCTCTCTATAACAGATCTTGTAGATATATGGGCTGCATTGTACCTCTCCTCTGCTTCAGTTTGAGGGTTTAGCACCGGAGTCAAGAGCCACGGCCTAATTCCGTATCCTGAGTCACCTATAATGAATGGAGCACACATAAGCTGACATTAGTGATCAAATTGTACAATGCCAACATTCCTAAATAAAAAAGTGTTTTGTGTTATAACATGTAAATGTGTACTCACCCAGCAGCCAACCATGTTCAAAATGTCCCTCTTCGAACGCAAGGAAGACTGAAGAGTTCCTCAGGATAGAGGAATCGTGACTGGAACCAGGGAATTTGGGTACCACATGCATTATCCTCATCGTCGCATCACATACCACCTGTACATTGAGTGAATGGTAGTGCTTCCGATTGCGGTACACATGCTCACTCTGACTAGGTGCAATCAAAGCAACATGTGTGCAATCGATTGCACCCAGCACACATGGTATCCCTGCTATATTATAAAAGCCAGTCCTGACTTCCAGCCACTCTGTCGCCTCTGTAGGAAAATGAATATAATTCCTAGCGCGTCTATTGAGTGCATAGAGAAACTGGGTCAAGGCCCGCGAGAATGTAGATTGCGAGACCCCGCCCACTATGCCCACAGTTGTCTGGTATGACGCGGAAGCAAGATAATGTAATGAGCACAGCATTTTAACAAGCCCAGGGACTGCACGACCTCTGGCTGTGAAAAAATCTAAATCTCCCCTTATCTCCTGATAAAGAGATAAGATTGCTGCTGAACTCAAACGATAGCAACTTACAATCTCCTCCTCACTCATCCCATCTAACAGGGTTCTCTCCCTGTACAGACGCGGACGAGGCACAACTTGTCTCCTCTGTCTTCTCCTCTGATCTCCTGTCCCTCTACC
>WSYH01015080.1:0-14736 GCA_036426205.1 Ascaphus truei
AGGGATTGATGAGGTGATAGGAATGATTGTCGGCTTTCGTTTTGTCAGCCAAGATCTTGGCATCCAGATGGCCGTGGAAGCCCGGGGACTTGACATCGAACTGGAATGGACTCTCGGTATAACACCGCCTTCGGAGACTCAATACTACTCCGCTAGGACAGCGAGCTCTCCTTGGCTTTACCATGTCTATCTCACTGGTATCTACCACAGCCTCGTTAATGGTAATGAGCTTGGTGATGTGTTCGATGACCTGAGTCCTGGGCACAGACAGGGCACCATGCTTTGCTTTTCCTCTATGGCTCCTGGGATGGAAGAGGAGTGGCCAGAATTGAAGTTCTTGCCCAATCCTCCCGCATTTCCCCAGGATGATTTGCATAAGACTTTGCGTTGGTATGGGTGGGCTTATCTGCTGTTGCACTTTCCGACGGGAAAAATAAACGGATTCTGTGCTTCCTTTGCTCCTGGGCTGAGAAACGTTGCTCATCGTGGCCTTCTTCTCTCGCTGAGACGGAGCGCAAGCTTTGTTTTATAGTATGGGTTCTTCAGATTCTGGCTGAGATCCGGTGGGGGTTCGCAAACTGCACACTCTCTCCTCTGTCAGGGACAGGCTTGGATGGGATAGGGGAGAAAAGATCATGGCTCGTACTTGTCGGCTTCCTGCACAGTGGGAATTCGGGGATACAGCAGGACATGCTTTTGCGGGGGAGAGCTTGCCAGGCTAGACATTGTGCCCGTCTGTCTTCAGAGTCTGTGCTTTCCCCTTCCGTTGGATCTTCGATCTCCTCTCCTCCAAGCCTCTCAATTTCCAGGCTGGACGGGTAATCTCTGCTCCGATTTCTGAGGCAGCCCAGCTTTTATCCTGAGCGTGAGACTTCCTATGCTTATACAGGTTGCTTTGTCGTCTAAAAGAGAAGCCACACGGGATGCAGGGTAGGGGCGTTCTCCGGTGTGTGACCTGATATGCTTCTGGAGGACGCTCGGTTTGGCGCACGGCCGGCTGCAGTACTGGCAGATGTATTTCCCTGGCTTTTGGGGCTTCTTCTCCTTTGGTGGGGACTCCTCCACTGTTTTAGGGAACTGGAGATGGCCGGTGGACGTAAGGTTTCTGAGTGGATTCTTCCGTGGAAAGGGACAGCGGGAGGGTTCGAAGGGGTGGGTCCTGATGCAGCGCAGAGGAAGAGAAGGACCGGGGGACCTGGTTGTATTGGATCTATACTTGCCATGCTGGTTCTTCCAGGCCGTTGCTCTGGTGCGCCCCAGGGGGCATGAAGCTGGTGCGTGGGCTGTGGTTTGGAGACGTGGGGCTTTTCAAATGCTGGAACTTTCAACTTGCACGGCCTCCCCACTCTCCTTGGGGACCTTCCCTGGGATCTTCAGGGAACTTGGGGAAGGTGTCTGCTGGCTTGGGTGGTAGCAGTCTCCCTGGGAGCTGGCAGAATAAGCTACTTCTGGGGGACACTGCCCTGCAACGCCCCCCTTTGGTCAGTCTTTTCTCACACCTTCCTCCGACTCTCCTTGTGCTCTTTGGCTTTGCTCTGGCTCCATCACCTTCAGTGGGGTGCTCCCAGTGCTATGTTGTGAAAGTTCTGGTAGGCAACATTGGCAACAACCATTATAACTGTTGGAGACACTGCATTGCACCTCCGGGATGAGCGAAAGAGCTTAAATTGGTTTGAGATTTTTACCAAGTCTCTGCTTCTGTCGGATGTGAAAAAATTTAAAATTCAGTATCAGGCAGTTCACTTGGTAAAACCCATGGACCAGTCACTTCAAAGAGAGCACACTCAGACTTTGAGTCCAAATATTGTTCAGTCAACCCAGTGCAAGGTTTGAGTCTCGCCATTTTTTACCCCTCCCCCAAGCTGATAGTGGCGAGACTTCAAAGTGCTGCTCTTGCTGTTTATCTGAAGATTGGAAACCTGACGCTTTGGGAATCATCACAGAAAAGATGTCAGTCCCAAGCGCCTTCAGTGGACGGGGAGAAGGTTCCAACAGATCTGAGGGGATAAACAAAAAAAGATTAAAGGATGGTTACAATAAGACAGTCCCCTCGTCATGGGAAAGCAGCATGTGTATTGAGATATACTATATGGAGAGGTTATGGGATTCAGAGACATACATAGAGATACAGAGAATATATATATATATATATATATCAAATAAAAAGATACTGTGAGCACATTCACATGTCTCAGGCTGCTGGGTTCCAGTGCGTTCTACAGGCACGGCTCGGATGCGCTGTGGACAAGCACCCGCCTCCAATCTATCCGGGACAAGTACAAGCCTCGACGCACATTTAGCCAGCCGCTCGTACTGCAAGTTTTCCCACAACAAAAAAAATTGTATGTGGAACTTGCGACGGAGGCGTGGCCACGCCCCTGCTGGCGGTTCAGCCAATGAGGGCGAACCAGCCGCGTGAGGGTCATGGCCAGCCCCCGCAAATACTCACCAGCCCCCTCCTGTCGCAATCTCCCTCTCTCCCTGGGAGACCGAGGTTAGCGCTGTGCACGCGGACGCCCCCCTCCCCCCCCCCGCGGGCGCGCGTGTCACAGTGATCTGGGAACGCAGCCTTAGGCAAGTCTGCAACCCTGCCTTTTTACCATTATCCCCAGCATACAGTGCTTCCACTGCAGCAAGGATTCTGGGAGAATGACCTGCAAATGGCACACGCGTCACCTTTTGCCTGAATGAAACCATTGTTACATGGAGCTCATATAAGCTAATGCTCGCTGTAACACAGCTTTAACCACAGCATGGGAATCAGATGCAAAAATCCCAGAATTTCCCAGAATCCTTGCTGCAGTGTATGCTGGGGATAATGGTGAAAAGCAGGGCTGCAGACCTGCTGAATGTGCTCACAAGTGATCTTTTTATTTGCAATACGGTGGAGGTCACCCACACCACACCACACCACACACACCACACACCACCACAACCACACACACCACACACACACACACCCACACACACCAACACACCACACCACCCACACACACCACACACACCACACAACACACACACACACACACACAACACACACACCACACCACAACTTAAACTCAAGGTGATGAAAAAGCAGAACGCAGTGATATCGACTAAGTTGAATATTACTTGTAAGTATCTGTGTTGTTAAATGAAATGAATATCTGAAGTAAGTGGGAGAGATATAGATGTCATGAGAACAGTGTATAGTCATTGTGACAAACCCGAGACATTCGTTTGGGCAGGAAGTCTCTCGTCAGGGTGGGGTTGTAGAACAAAAATATAGGGTTGGTAACCGCTCAGATAAATTGTGTGATACAACGAAATACAGACACTTACTCTTATGCACGGTAACAAACAACTGACTTAGATCCACAGACGCCGTTTCGTTCACAATCACCCTGAGATCTAGTTCTGTAGTGGGGGAGAGAGAAATCACATTTAGAGACTGGTCCCTGGTGTGTGTGTGTGTGTGTGTGTGTTTGGGGCTTTACAGGACGTGACCAGTTGAGCGTGAGACAGATGCAGGAGGAAAAGTGCTGTGTGCTGATCTATTAGGAGGACGAGGGCCGCAGCTGGAGGGAAAGAAAGCACAGAGAGAAAATGCTGAACGGAGAGAAAACAGGATGGAAATGGTAACCAAACCGGGGGGGGGGGGGGCATGGAAAAACAGTGTGCAGATTGCTTAAACAGTTCACTGCCAGGTGACACAGAGGGGTTGAGCTGGAAACTTCTGGATGAATAAGGGAGAGGGGGATATGAGAGAAAGGAGGGAGAGTGGGATTCGGGATGAAAGGAGGAGGGGACCTAAGAGAACCAAATAGGGAAAGGGAAGAGTGAGGGGGTCATGATAAAGCAGGGAGGGGGGGGGGGGAGGGGAATGAGAGACTCCATGGACTTTCAGTAAGGGTAGTGGATCCATGGAACAGCATCCCAGCATAAGGGGTGGAGGTTATTACAAAAAGGAATGCTAAAGAATCCTCACAGGAAAATGTGTACGGATATCTCGGGGTCAGAGGGAGATGCTGCCTAGCTTACTTGCAGCTACAATATATTACTGTATCTCATTCTATTTGGAGTAAATCTGGTCCATCCTATTGTGCGTTACCTCATTGCACCAACATACATAGGGCAATTTATTTTTTTCAACCAGTACAGAAATTCAACACTTCCTCTGGACTCTAATGCTTAAAAATATTTATTTGCCGTTTTGAACAGCGAAACGCCTCATATCCAGATTGACAACACAACTCCACAACTGACCTGTGCTCAGTGTAAAAAAATCAATGAATATGACTGCTCACCTACATATGCTCAGTGTAACAAGTTTAAAATACCCTCAGATTTATCCTGCGATCACATGGTAATCTCTCTCAGCATGTCTCAGAGATTCCATGGCACTGTGTTCATGCTGCCACAAATATATCACGACATATTGCGAAGATCTCCTTGCATTCAGTGTTAATGCTTCCGCAGCATATCGCAATACAACAGCTTACTTATCGTTCGTCTAGCTTGTAAGAAACCTCAGGGAAATGCTTTCCCGAAGGTTAATGAAACACCGCACACGCGATGTGTGTCTGATTGCTTTCAGATGCTAATAGTGCATTGCTGGGTAATGATATCTCAGATATCAGTGTAAATAAAGCCGAGAGACAGAGGAGAGATATCCAAGTACAATGTTATTAACTCTCTACTGAGTCTTATCATGTTTGGGAGCTGGATGAGGGGGACTGTGTTATTATGACTTTGTGTAGAGACAGATGCCCAAATTACATCTAATTATCTTTAGAGGAAATGTGTGTGTAAGTTTCTGTATTAGGACAGGTGAGAGGTAGGTGTCCCTGTATGTATGTGTATTAGGAGGGGGTGAGAGGTATGTGTCCCTGATATCTCGGTATTAGGAGGGAGGTACCTGTCCCTGTGTATTAGGAGTAAGAGGTAAGTATCCCTGTGTATAGGAATCGCAGGGATTTGTCCCTGTGTTGAGGAGGAAGTGAGAGGCATGTGTCCCTGTTTATTAGGGAGGGAGAGATACATGTCCCTGTGTATTAGGAGTAAGAGGTATGTGTCCCTGTGTTTTAGCAGTGCCAGGCAGGTTGTCCCTTTATATTAGGGGGAGGGAGAGGTAGGTAGCTGTTCCTACTCTATTATATAACGGGAATGCAGTCATAAGGAGGTCCTATGTCAGGTTGCCTCCTCTCTGTATTACACAGGTGTCCATCTATATATCTTTGCTACAATGCTGGCAAGTCTTTCCTGTACACTACATTCCCGAGGTGTGACTGCCACGCTGAGTGAGGGGGGGGGAGTGTTGTGTACAAGCACCGTGTGACAGTTTGACTTCACCTATCTGACAACTTTACTTATTTGTGCAGTGAGAAACATAGGCTGTGGGTTTGAGAACCGGAAACAGCTGCCATAGTATGTGATATCCTGGCACTGTTTGGCAGCGGGTTCCCAGACACCCCGCCAGACTGTACACAGGCATCATTATGATTGTGTGCACAAATATACAAACCACATATATACATCTACACACACACACACGTGCACCACACTCTAGCAAATCAAATCAGCTTATTGGCATGGCGAAAACGGAATAAAAAGTGAATAATAGGGGGTAGGGTACAATGGTTACACAGTACATGAATAATAGGGTGGTAGGGTATAATGGTTACACAGTACATGAATAATAGGGGGTAGGGTACAATGATTGCACAGTACATGAATAATAGGGGGTAGGGTATAATGGTTACACAGTACATGAATAATAGGGGGTAGGGTACAATGGTTAACAGTACATGAATAATAGGGTGGTAGGGTATATGATTACACAGTACATGAATAATAGGGGTGGGTATAATGAGTACACAGTACATGAATAATAGGGGGGGGTAGGGTATAATGTTACACCAGTACATGAATAATAGGGGGTAGGGTTAATGATTACACAGTAATGAATAATGGGGGTAGGGTTACAATGATTGCACAGTACATGAATAATAGGGGGTAGGGTATAATGTTACACAGTACATGAATAATAGGGGGTAGGGTACAATGATTGCACAGTACATGAATAATAGGGGGTAGGGTATAATGATTACACAGTACATGAATAATAGGGGGTAGGTACATGATTGTCACAGTACATGAATAATAGGGGGTAGGGGGTATAATGATTACACAGTACATGAATAATAGGGGTAGGGTACAATGATTGCACAGTACATGAATAATAGGGGGTAGGGTACAATGATTGCACAGTACTGAATAATAGGGGGTAGGGTATAATGATTACACAGTACAGAAATAATAGGGGTAGGGTACAATGATTGCACCAGTACATGAATAATGGGTATGGTACAATGATTGCACGGTACATGGTAAGTTACACACAAGGATGTGGGTATTAGTGGGTGTTCAGCCTGTGGCAGGTTGTGATATAGTGTGCAGCCAGTCCTGCTGTGGGTTCAGTTCCTCCCAGGGGGATCTTATTTTTTGGCTCTCTTCTATATTATTAAAGTTCTGGATAAGAGCTGTGAGTTTCTCCGGTGGGCGCTCCTCACTCAGAGTATTGTGTGCAGCGCAGCAAAAGTGGGTTTCAGTCTTCTACCTTCTAGCTCCACATCGCTGGCACAGTTCTCATCTCCCGGGGCTTCCAGTCTGTTGTGTCTGCATGGGTCTCACACACCTCTCCTAGCTCACATCGCTGGCACAGTCTCACCTCCCGGGGCTTCCAGTTCTGTCTGTGTCTGCCTGTGTCTCACACACCTCTCCTAGCTCACATCGCTGGCTTAGTCTCACCTCCCGAGGCTTCCAGTTCTGTCTGTGTCTGCCTGTGTTTCACACACCTCTCCTAGCTCACATCGCTGGCACAGTCTCACCTCCCGGGGCTTCCAGTACTGTCTGTGTCTGCCTGTGTCTCACACACCTCTCCTAGCTCACATCTACCTCTGATCTTTAGGCCGCGCGTATATTGCCCGCGACGGATGTCACCGTCACCACCCGCAAAAGTTGAATTTCGCTTTGCAGCGACGTCGCTAGCGACCTGGCCATTGATTGGTTCAGAGGCTGTCACGTGACGACAGCCTCTGAAAAATCAAATTTGATCGCCCACCAAATTTTTGATTGCGACGTCGCTCCCGTCGTGCTTACTATAAGCGCTTGCGATGGCGACAATGTATTTGTTTTGGAGCGACGTCGTATCGCAAGGCACTATAAGCGCAGCCTTAGCCCGTGTCTCCTCACTATTGGATGAAGCCTCCCTAAGGATCTCCCAGGTACTAATCTTACTTTTGATTGTCGTCTTAGGCTTTTAATTACCCTCGGGGTCCAGTAGCCTACCATCTTTGTACAACGATGATTATTTCTTGCGATATGTCCAGCCCACCGCCATTTTAATTTCTTCACCCTTGTGAGGATGTCGCAGACTTTTTTGTTTGGTTTTGAAACCATTAATAATTTTTTTGGTCTCTTTGGGCTATACCCAGCATGCATCTCTCCATACTTCTCTGCGTTATCTGAAGCCTCCGAGTTGTCCTCACATTCTGGGTCCCAGTTTCAGATCCATACGTGAGCGGGGGCAGAATACACAGGTCGAACATTGAGGCACCGTGGGAGGTTCCCTTTAAAGATTGTCATGTTTCTTCCAAAAGCCTCCATCCCATCTTCAGTCTCCTATTGATTTCATTTGAAAGGTCCCCTATCCATTGTTATTTGCCGGGCAGGGTAGACATAGTCTTTTGACTTCTAGTTCAATTCCATTTACTTCGATCCTTGAAGGGGCGACACATTTGTTGAACATCACTTTGGTCTTGTTCATAAGGAGGCCACTTCCTTACTGGCTTCGGCGAGTTCTCCCATTTGTTGCTGGAGGTTTTCTGGACTCGTGGCAAAAATAACAACGTCATCTGCAAATCGGAGGTAAGACAAGTATTCACCGCTGCTTTTTATTCCTTTTTCTTCCCAATCCAATGTCTTGAACAATCTTGCAAGTGTTGCTACGACATGGAGTCTCCCCGCCGCTCTCCCGGGCTGATCCTTATCTTGCTTGTATCTTCATGTAATCTAATGGTTCATGTGGCATTCTCGTAAATGTTCTTTATAATAACAACATACGCTTCAATAATGTAGACTTATAATCCTTTACCTGTTATCTGTAAGTCTTCTAACATACCACTGAGATTGTCAGCTCTCAAGGGCAGGGATTTCCTTTCCTATAGTCTGATTATATGTTTTCTGCACTTATTGTATTATACCTCCCTGTATTGTATCTTTTATAAAGCGCTGTGTACACGGTTTGGCGTTGTATAAATAAACATATACTGTAGATACTGATGTATGTGTGAATAAATGTGTGTGTGTCTTGTACACAAATCCACAACACAATACAACCACACACACACACACACACACACACACACACACACACACGTCTTGCCAAATAATAAGTGGACACTGCTCATCAGCACTTTATGAAAGCAGTCTGCCAGTGACTGCCCATGCACAGATAAATAGGAAGCAGTGGTTCTGTGTCTGACCTTATGAGACCCTTAACATGCTAACACCGAGGGACCGCTCCGGGGACCCTCGACAGGGAGAACACATTCTCTGTGCTGCTTCTCACCATCGCACGGGGAGCGCTGCCTACATGTGGTCAAGATGAGACGCTGTGCCAGTGTGTATACCACCGTAATATCCAGTACTCTCTGTTTACGTAGCACGTTATATACAGTACACAGCACATAGGTGTGAAGTGGATGTGGTTTTCAGGAAAGCCGCAGGAGCAGAGCCTGTCTGTGTCCCCACAGGACACTGGCGCTCATTGTGCTGGTGAATACACCGCCACTTAAAGGAATTAACATCTCGTACAACAATCAGCTCATGTGCCCAGTGGCACTGAAAAGGTTAAAGCAGGCATGTAGGAGCAAAGTGACATCACTACAGTGACATGTTAAATGGGTTAAAGGGTCAGTCCCGTGTAAGAGCCGGCAGTGTCCTTTTAACCCATTATGGTCATTAGGTTACTGCGTCTTTATAGTGCAGTAGTGGGAACTGCCGATATTCCTGCTGAAGGTTAAACCTCCCTCCTGCTCGTCACCCAGATATCCCTCCTACCTCACTGCAGGGTATTAGTCACCCTGTTCTGTGCCCAGAAGTGTATCTTTCCCCTCTCACCCCCCCTCCCCCCAAGGTGCTTCTACAGCTGCTGTTAGGAAAGATGCCATCTCTCCTTCCTCAGGGGCTCAGGCGGAGGTGCAAGTCTGCAGCTAGAAAAGCATCCTGTACAACTGGGGTATCAGTATACCAAAGCAGCAGACAGCGCCAGCGCCGGGCTGTTATGGGCAGGGCGCGTCAGAGCCGGGCTGTTATGGGCAGGGCGCGTCAGAGCCCGGCTGTTATAGGCAGGGCGTGTCAGCGCCGGGCTGTTATGGGCAGGGCGCGTCAGAGCCGGGCTGTTATGGGCAGGGCGCGTCAGAGCCTGGCTGTTATAGGCAGGGCGTGTCAGCGCCGGGCTGTTATGGGCAGCGCGTGTCAGAGCCGGGCTGTTATAGGCAGGGCGTGTCAGAGCCGGGCTGTTATGGGCAGCGCGTGTCAGAGCCGGGCTGTTATGGGCAGCGCGTGTCAGAGCCGGGCTGTTATGGGCAGCGCGTGTCAGAGCCGGGCTGTTATGGGCAGGGCGTGTCAGAGCCGGGCTGTTATGGGCAGCGCGTGTCAGAGCCGGGCTGTTATGGGCAGCGCAGGAGCAGAGTGGGCGAGTTACAGCTTACGACATGTCACCGCTGGACTCCGCCTGTGTCTGCTCCTGAGCTGTAACTCACACAGTCCTGCTCTGCCATTCTCTGCACCTGATCAAGGAAAACCCACCAAAGTGTCAGTCCCATGTAGGAGCAAAGTGACCTAATGACAGGGACATGTTTAATGGGTTAAAGAGTCAGTCACGCATAGGAGCAAAGTGACCTAATGACAGGGACATGTTTAATGGGTGAAATGTGTTATGTTTTTATATTTAATGTCCCCATAGTAGTCAAATACAGTACTTTGAAGAATATTTAGCTAATTTCTAATGTATGCAGAATGTACAGTACCTGCCAGTGGATAAAAAAGATAGTAAAGAGATAGAGGATTATGAGATAGATGATATAGAATAAGGATATATATAATATATATATATAGTAGACGATATTATTTATTATATATAGATATATACTATAGATAGATATATTATTACATACCTATATTATGTATTATGCGGTTGTATATACGTACATAAACCAAGGTGTATGTATATGTGTAATATATGCACACACGTGTGTGTAGTGTGTGTGTGTGTGTGTGTAGTGTGTGTGTGTGTAGTGTGTGTGTGTGTGTGTGTTTGTGTATATGTATGTATATGTATGTATGTATTTGTAGGGCATTGTCCAAATTCTGCACATTGGTTAATTAATAGCACTATATCTCTCCCGTGTTACTGTGGTTGTAGTGCCATACAGCATCGTCTGGTTAGAATCTGTCTCTCTTGGCTACTTAGTGCTGTATACCTGGTTATCAGCCTAGATATCCCTTATATGTGGATTCATATCTGGAGTACCTCACTCTTATTCATATTTCGTGTGCATATACATGCCATTTGTCTCATTGTGATTCAATTTGGCCCGAGCATCATTGATTTCTTGAGGATTCGTGCAGGGAGTCTATGGTATTTTATTTAATCATTTTCCATACTGTTTTTTTTATTCTATGTGACACTTAATAAACTTTTGCTTAACTTTGGTAAACCTAAGTGCTCCTTTAGGGACTCTTTCTTCTTTGCTTATACGCACGCACGCACGCACGCACGCACGCACGCACTTTACCCCAGTTGCTTCTCTAAAAATGGCAGGGTAAATATTGTAAAGGGTTAATGGTCTGCACAACCATTAACAGACATTAAGGCTACAATACCACAAACCCTCAGAAAATAAAAATGTATCAATTCCTGTACAAGAAGCCAGGGAGTCGATTACACTGGGAACATCTTCAGTCATTCAAGGGCAGCGTTACATGATGAAGTGCTTTCACTTGTGCTAAATCGGGCTGCGGGCTTTAACCCCTACAGTCTCTGGCATTGAATTGGGTTAAAGAAAGAGAATGCCTATCTATGCGCCCCCAACCCCCATTCAGACAGGTCGGCCTGTGTGTTGGGGGGGGGGGGTTCCCCTACATCCTGACTGAGCTGTGGGGTCCCAGCAGGAACATAACGAGGCTGAGTAACAAGCACTCCTTTCTCATCCCAGGACAGAGCCGCACACACAGACATTACTGAATCTGGAGGGCACCTCCCACACACCCCCGCCCCGGTCTTTATAACGCACAAGGCTGATCTGTTCTAAAGAGCTTACAATCTTATGGACGCATAGCTGTGACTGTGCTGCATGCAAAACATTGTAGTACAGACATTACTTGAGGGGGAGATGCAAGTATCCAGGTATACAGACAATACAGGGAGAGGGGAATCCAGCCCCACAAAGTTTGCACTCTAATATACAGAGGGGTACGGATACAATGCAGACAGAGGATTCCTGCAGAGCTTACACTCTAATATACTGAGGGGGGAATCCTGCCTCACAGAGCTTACACTCTAATATACAGATATATGCAGATAGAATACAGTCCTTGCCACTGTCTCCTTTTCAGAGATGTCCATGAATTTCAGGGACAGGTGACAGCGATGCCACCAGCAGTGACTCCGCTACCCCATGGGCAGCACAGGAGTTAATCTCACTCATGCTGCAGGGATTCAACAAATGAAGCATTTCCATCACGCGGAGAATAGGAAATAAAATCAAAGCACAAAATCCTCCTTTTATAGGACTGCAGACCCTTGGGGCGGTCACTTCCCTCACAGCAAAATACCCCGGAAACAAACCCCACAGCAACCTTTACATTCCCAGACAAAGGCCACATATAATGCTGGCAGAGCCAGCGATCAGATCCCCCATGAGAGACAGAGAGCGGGATACGGAGAGATAGAGGGGGAGATGGAGAAATGTAGACGGGGAGGAGGAGATACACAGAGGTATGAGACGGTTACAGACCTCACGTTATGAGAAAGGTGAAGGAGGGAATAAGGGAGGGACGCTCTGAGTGATGGGTCGGTGAGTCTCCCCTAAAAAAATCAAAGTAGACAAAATCCTAAATAGTGTTAGTACCTGATATGGGGGGTGGGGGACCCACAAGCCTGCACCTGAGACCCACACCGATCTGACTGACTACATTGTCTACGCTGTGTGAAGACCCTCAGCTGCCCTCACTGCACGGGGCAGGAGCCTCTGGGCACCAGCAGGTTCCTCATTAAAATATTCAGTGAGCTCGTCACAGGAGGGGGGGGGGGGGGGGGGGGGGGAAGAGACCATCTACTTAATCAGCCCCTACTGGGTTAACCCCTTCAGCACTAGAGGGACCAGTAGTGTAACCCCCTCTGGCACTGGACAGCAGCGAAGCTAGAAATATAAATGAGTTGGAAGTGCCTCTCACCTGCTTACTCCTCCGCCTGCTCTGCAGCACATGCTGGGCTGGATGGAGTGACTGTTCTGCCAGCGCTGTATTAGAAGGAAGAAGGGGGAATTAAAAAAAAGCACGTTTATTTGAAAACTCCTTATTTGGGCAGTGATGTCAGGGGGAAACTGCTAATCCCAGGGCCGCCCACATCTCTGTCTCTCTGTGTCGCTCTTTTTTCCATTCAGTTCACGCGGTTTCCTGCTGTCAGGGCAGCTGCCCCAGGGCCCGAGCTTGCAGACAAGGGAATCCTTCAGGTCCTAGCATGCTGGAGGACAGAAGGGCAGAGAGAAAGAGAGAGAGAGAGAAGGGGCAGAGAGAGAGAGAGAGAAGGGGCACAGAGAGAGAGAGAAGGGGCAGAGAGAGATAGAGAGAGAGAGAGAGAGAGGGGGCAGAGAGAGAAAGAGAGAGAGAGAGAAGGGGCAGAGAGAGAGAGAAGGGGCACAGAGAGAGAGAGAAAAGAGAGAAGGGGCCGAGAGAGGGAGAGAGAGAGAGGAGGCAGAGAGAGAGAGAGAGAGAGAGAGACAGAATGGAGCAGAAAGAAAGAGACAAGGGTAGAGAGGGGGAGAGAAGGGGGCAGATAAACACGGAGAGGAGGGCGTTACTCCCGGCTCATTAACACGATGGAGCAGGGACGGTCTTAGCCGAGGCTCTGGCCGCAGTTCTGCAAGTGCATGGGCGTCTTAACTCATTCAAAGCGGTTAAGGCATTAAATGGCTTCATCAATATAGCACAGCGCTAATTATCGCTACGGCAACTTGCCCAGACTTTTGGTGGCCCCAAGAGGTGTACATTTTTTTTAAGCACCTGCACACACCACAGGGATGGCAAGAAAAGGATCACAGCGGACAGCGGCAAAAAGGTTTGTCAAAGAGGCACATAAATGTAAACCGGTAGTTTTTTCAAATCACGAACAGTGAACAGGTGTGAAGGGAACTCTGAAGAGCACAGTGGATTGAATTACAACCTATTGTAATTATTTATTAAAGCCAAGTTCTGCTGGAAAGAAAGCATGTTAAAGATTTGCGCATTTAAAAAAAAAAAAAAGGTAGAACAGGAAGTCACCATGTTGTCACTGATGACATCACTGAAGGTACAGGAAGTTACAGGTGTCACACACATCAATGTATGTCACAGGACTCCCTCCCCAGGTGACAGGAAGATACACTGGAGCTACATTGTAACACTGCGGATCCCGCACTGCTGAAGAAGCTCAGTCGGAAACTTCATCATATAAAATCCCGCTCTTTCCAATTCCCCCCTCCTGCTTGTCCCTGTCACAGGCAGAGACGTAACTGATATCACAGGAGGGGACCGTGGGACAGCAGAGAGGCGCAGGACACTGCGGCACACACAGCAAAACCGTCACGTCCAGCACTGGGGAAGATTTACTGGGTTATTTTATCGATATATTAAAGTTATTTCCCTACTGTATATATTTACCGTTCTTACCAGACATGAAAACACTCCGTATATTGGGGTATATGTGCAAAGAGCTGACTCTGCAGATAAAATGTTTGCAAGTAAAAAGAATTTGCTTTTTTTTTGTCGACAGACACATATACACACACACACACACACACACACACATACATACAGGCATAACCCGGTTTAAGGACACTCAATTTAAGTACACTCGTGAGTAAGGACATATCGCCCAATAGGCAAACGGCAGCTCGCGCATGCGCCTGTCATCACGTCCTGAACAGCAATACCGGCTCCCTTCCTGTACCGAAGCTGTGCGCAAGCGGGGAGACTATAGAGCCTGTTACAAATGCGTTATTTACATCAGTTATTCACGTATATGGCGATTGCAGTACTGTACATGCATCGATAAGTGGGAAAAAGGTAGTGCTTCACTTTAAGTACATTTCCGCTTTACATACATGCTCTGGACCCATTGCGTTCGTCAATGCGGGGTGTGCATGTGTGCGCATGTATATATGTATATGTGTGTGTGTGTGTGTATGTATATATGTATGTGTGTGTGTATGTATATGTATATATGCAGTGTTCGACAAACCTATACATTTGCTCGCCCCGGGCGAGTGGATTTAACCCCCGGGCGAGTAAATATTGGCCCAAGCAGCACACGTTTGGTACTAGGTGGCGAGTAGATTTTTTGGTGATTTGTCAACCACTGTTATATGTATATATGTATATATACATGTAGAGGTATCAGTACCGTGTTAGCCGAGCTTCAATAATCAAAAA
>WSYH01015081.1:0-14734 GCA_036426205.1 Ascaphus truei
CTGTAGCACAAACAAGTTCCACACCGGGTAATGCAGTTGCTTGATAAATATGTACTTGTAGAATGCTTTCAGCTATCACCTGCAAATCCATTGCTATCACAGTTTTTCTGATCTTCCTGGTTGCTAAGGGGGCGGGGTGTGGACTTGAGGTC
Organism: Ascaphus truei; assembly: GCA_036426205.1. Lineage (NCBI taxonomy): Eukaryota > Metazoa > Chordata > Amphibia > Anura > Ascaphidae > Ascaphus > Ascaphus truei. Next base: position 153 of record WSYH01015081.1, read on the forward strand.
AATTGCTCATCCTTTCTATTTCCTTTAGGGCACTGATCCTAATTATCGAACAATAGTATTGGGATAATATCTAAGTTACAACTATTTGTTTTTAGCTGTCAGTGAGAAGCAGACTTTTATGATTCTACAACAGATCCAGCTTGTGAAAAAGAACAAACTCAGCATGGTAACTAAGTTTTTTTATTTCATTATAAACTTAATATTCCCCATGTTTAGGTAAAAGAGGTAGGGAAGTGCTCAAATGTGGTTCTAAATTTTTTCCCAAATTTCAATGATTAGTTCAATTTTAAATTGTACAATCACTATAATAATTGTTGCCTTCAAAAAATTATATATAATTTGTTTGTCTATGTTATAGAGGAGCTCTGATGGCAGAGGGGAGGCAGATATGTTTTCCCTGTGGGGTAGACCATGATCTGGACTGCCCAAGATTACAACAGGCAACAGGGAAAAACAGTGATGTTCGTGTTTCCTCTCATGTATAACACATTAGGAAAGTCCCTTTTTTCTTGCCTCATATAAATATTTTTGCCCAATATGATGTGGTGGTGATGAGGGATGCAATCTGACTGCAACCCATTAAAAGCAAAACTTGTGTCTGAGCTTTGTAAATCACCAACCCATAAACATGAATCAGAAAGAATAATTTTTCAATCTTAACATCAAGTGAAAATACAAACATACAAATTCTTGGTTTTATTGAAAGATTAGTACAGTAGGAAAAGAGGCTGCATAACAAGTAAACAAGTAAAAAATCTGAAGTGGTTTGATTGTGTTTGTGTGTGTGTCATGGTTATTAGAATTGACATGCTTGGATATCATGTGATTGAGTTGTTCTGCATCACGCTCAGTAAAAAGTGCACCTTTTGGCTGCCTCGATTCTGCAAACAACGTCATCTTTGTCTCTCCAAGGTAACAAACAAAGGAGAACTTCTGTCACTGTAGCACAAACAAGTTCCACACGGTAATGCAGTTGCTTGGATAACATGTGACTTGAGAATGCTTTCAGCATCACCTGCAGAATCCATTGCTTTCATCTTGTCATCGGGTCTTGATACTAGTAAAGTATATTTTGCGTTTCACTTGCTCGGAATATAAAAATGTAGAAGTATTTGTGTTATTTGATTCCAACGTTGATGGAAAAGTCATAGCAATGGATTTAGATGCACATAGATTTCTGCAGGCTTGTATCAATAATGTCCGTGTTTGTTTAATCTTGGGTAATCAGTTGTCACCTTCTAGAAGCCTGCTTCTTCTCTTTGGCTGCCGAATAAAATCATGTTGATAGTAGTGATACGATTCATAATTTAACTAATTTCTGTTTTTATCGCTTCAAGAGAGGAAAGAAAAGTTTTTACACACAAGACACTTTACACATCACAGAAACAACAGAAACTGAGCTGGGAATTTTATTTATTGTATTATCCCAATATTTTTTACCATTAGGACACTTTTTTTTGTAAAAGAATTTGAGCCCATTTTGTGACCTAATTCACTTCTGGGAGAATGAGGATTTAGTAACTTGTTTGCCAATTCATAAAAATTAACAAATAGCCAAAAAACACAGATTCCACTTTATGGCTTCCTATGTTTGTGGTGGTTTCTGTTTTTCAAAAGCAAGAAGACTCTTGTAATTGAAAGCAAATGATGACCCTAACTGAAACATCACAGTATTGATGAAGAAAGGCAGATCCACTACTGGTTTCAGTGTCATATTCTACTTGGATCCAATGCGCTCTAAAACATTTGCCGTAATGGAGTGTATAGGTTCCTGCTAATGCTGAAAAGTAATATACCACATGAGAGATTAATTAATAGGGACAATGTTGTACTACTACATGTTTACAGACATGTTCGTACCCGTGTGTGGGTAATGGATTAAAAAATAATATATTTTCACTTTCCTAAGATTATGGGGTAACATTTAGAGTGAATATTTGTGCAAGAAAAGGGAGCCAACATTCAAACCCTTCAACCCGTCCTAATACCTAAATATTAACTGCTACGCATTCTCCCTATACACAGTCGGTCCCACGCGTACCGAGCTATCGCCGGCAACCGCTCTTCTCCCCCAACCCACTTTATTTCCTTACCCACTTACTGCCTCCTTCACGATATACATCTACGTCCCCTCCTTTCCATGTCATTATGAAGTAAGCGACCCTGCAACACACGTGCGCCTTAGACGTTCTCCTAAGCCTGCCATTATGTCAAACATGTAATTCCTGCGCCACCCACCCCAACCCAACTCTCCCATCGTCCAAAACGTCTAGCTACTTGGCCGATTCTCTACTCATATCCCACTCCCATACAGCCTGCAATTAACCTCTTTTATATTTCCTCCACCCCCTCCAGCGCCATCCATCCAGCTCCCGACCCCTCCTTACAATCACAACCCACCTTCACTCAACTCCCAACCACAATGTACTCATCGTACCTAAACCGGGCCCCTACACCGCGCCCACCAATTCGCTCCGGCACCCTCGAACTCACGCCCCGTTCCCTCACACTACTCTCCCCAGCACTTCTCGAATCCTACTTCTCACCCGCTATCCATACCTTCTACACAAATCTCTCCCCACTTCCGCTTTCTTCCCCCGGCCCCCCGCCGATACTCCTAGCCAAGCGGTCCCCCCCCACACCGCGTTGCTCCTCGGCTTAATCTACCCGCACTCACGGTTCACCCACGCTTTACCCCCCCCGCCACCTCCCTCGATTCTCCGTTGTTCCTTACTTATCGGCCTCTCCGCTGCACCTCTTGTCACTCCATCTATCCACCCACACCTAGGCAATCTTGATTGCACCAGCGCACTTTCCAAGCCTTTATCCTAGAAGCCACTACCATCTTGGTACTCGTCCCCGCTTTGTCCTCCCGTTTGCCATTCGGTTACTGGTTTCGCCTTTCAACTAATGTTGTCATCCAGACTGTCTATTCCTTCTGTTTCTGCTCACGCACATTTCATTTTGCCCACTTCTCTTTGCATCCTCTAGGTTCCTATCCTCTCTTTTCTGCATGCTTCTTCCCGCCTCCTCCAAACAAGCTCTTCCCTTCTCTTTCCCTATCCGATTCCCCTTTCGTGAATTATGTCTTGCTATTGTTGATCATGGTGCAGCTTGGGCCATACAATTCCTAGATGGTGTCTAAGTTGAAAGGCACCGGTATGTGCCACTAAAATAGAGGGCCATGCATCATGTAATAGCACTGTACACACTATCACTATACATTTATAGGAGTTTGTGTCATAATCTCAAGTGCAGCAACTACAATTCTAATTATTTCTTTTAGCAAGTGAAAGACAGACTATTCACAAGTCGCAGGCAATGACCAGCCTCAAGTACATCTGGTAACATTATTTTAGTTTTTAAAGCATCTTGAGTATGTTTAGTTCTAAATATATGTGGGATATTCCTTAAAAAAAAAGTATTACAACTGTCCTGAAAATGAAGGGGTAGTTTATCTTTAGTAAAAAAAAAAACAAATTGGTATGACTTAGAGCACACATAGATATATGATGATGTGTTATGAAGTCTAAGTACTTTCATATCAGTTTATGTCATCAAATCATAATGGATTTTTCAACAGGGATGTCCCAGTATTCACAGTTATGCCAGAAGTGAGCTCTTTCATATCTCTTGAACAGCAAAAGACACATTGGTTAATGGCACCTTCTGTTATTTCATGCAGCACTTAGATGAACTGTGCTGCTTCCTTTGTTTGCTTTAGTTTATCTGCATATTCATCCAACTCATGTGCAGCGTCTATAGACGATAGAAAGGTCTGAAGAAACAGTCATTTCAGCACTAGTGTAAGCCTATGACTGACATGTTTGGGTGGTGGAAACTTGATAACTGGTCCCTAAATAACAATGATAAACATTTAAAAAAAGATGTCAACCGTATGTTTCAAACAATTTTCAATCTAAAATGGCAAGATTTTCACTTAATTTCTGTGCTCCCTATTGTGATTTGGACCATACCCTTTTGTGAGAAGGACCATACCCTTCTTTTTATTCCTGCATCTTCTACTTCTTTAAATAAATAGAAAAATGAAACAAAGAAGAAATCATAATTTTTACTTTAAAAATGCACATACCATTGTTTTACGGAAGCTAACAGCATCACCATGTTATTCACACAATGAATAACATGGCTGTCCTTTTTCACATGTTATTCTGATTCTTCCCTGGGTGCTAAGGGGGCGGGGGGGCGGCTTTGATGTCAATTGCTCATCCTTCTATTTCCTTTTGGCACGATCCTAATATAGAACAAAGTTATTGGGCATAATATCTAAGTTACAACTATTTGTTTTTAGCTGTCAGTGAGAAGAGCAGCCTTTTTATGATTCTACAACAGAATCCAGCTGGAAAAAGAACAAACTCAGCATGGTAAATCTGTTTTTTTATTTTCATTATAAAATTAATATTCCCCATGTTTAGGTAAAGAGAGGTAGGAATGTGCTCAAATGTGGTTCATAAATATTTTTACAAATTTCAAATGAGTAGTTCAATTTTAAATTGTACAATTCACTATAATAATTTGTTGCCTCAAAAAATATTATATAATTTCAGTTTGTCTATGTTAAGAGTGAGCTCTGATGGCAGATGGGAGGCAGATATGTTTTCCCTGTTGGTAGACCATGATCTGACTGCCCAATATACAACAGGCAACAGGGAAACCCCAGTGATGTTCGCTGTTTCCTCTCATTATATAACACATTAGGAAAGGTCCCTTTTTTCTTGCTCATAAATATTTGACCAATATGAATGTGGTTGGTGATGAGGATGCAATCTGTGTTTGTGTCTTATGCAACCCATTAAAAGCAAAACTTGTGTCTGAGCTTTGTAAATCACCAACCCATAAATATGAGTCAGAAATTAATAATTTTCAATCTTAACATCAAGTGAAAATACATAACATTACATAATTCTTGGTTTTATTGAAATTATTAGTACAGTAAGAAAGAGGCTGCATAACAAGTAAAACAAGTAAAATATCTGAAGTGGTTTGATTGTGTGGTGTTGTGTCATTGGTTTTAGAATGACAGTCTTGGTATCATAAGTGATGGTTTGGTCTGCATCACCTCAGTAAAAATGTGCACCTTTTAGGTCTGCCTTCGATTCTGCCAACAAAGTCATCTTTGTCTCCTCCAGCGTAACAACAAAGAGAACTTCTGTCACTGTAGCACAAACAAGTTCCACAGGGTAATGCAGTTGCTTGATAACTATGTACTTGTAGAATGCTTTCAGCTATCACATGCAAATCCATTGCTTTCACTTCATCGGTCTTTGTACAGTACATATATTGCTTTCACTTGCTCTAATATAAAAATGTAGAAGTACTTTTGTTATTGATTCCAACAGTTGAGGAAAATCATTAGCAGACTGATTTCATGCACATAGATTTCTGCAGCTTATCCATAATGTCCGTGTTTGTTAATCTTTGGTAATCAGTTAAACCTTTATAAGCCTGCTTCTTCTCTGGGCTGCTAATAAAATCATGTCATATTAGTGATACTTATTCATAATTTAACTTAATTTCTGTTTTATGCTTCAAGAGAGAAAGAAGTTTACACACAAGACACTTTACACATCACAGAAACAACAGAATAAACTGCAGCTGGTGAATTTATTTATTGTATTATCCCAATTCTTTTTACCATTTAGGCAACTTTTTTTTAATAAGAATTTGAGCCATTTTTGTGACAATTCACTTCTGCGGAGAATGAGGATTTATAGAACTTGTTTCCAATTCATAAAAAGTTAACAAATCGACAAAACATAGATTTCCACTTATGGCTTCCTATGTTTGTGGTTTCTGTTTTTCAAAAGCAAGAAGCTCTTGTAATTGAAAGAAATGATGTTCCTAACTGTTCATCACATTACTGATGAAGAAAGGCAGATCCACTCTGTGTTTCAGTGTCAATATTCTACTGAATCAATGCTGCTCTCAAAACATTTGCCATAATGGAGTGGTATGTGTTCCGCTAATGCTGAAAAGTAATTATATCCACATGAGAGATTAATTAAATAGACAATGTTGTACTACTACATGTTTACAGACAGTTCTATACCCGACTTGTGGTTCATTGAATTAAAAAATTATATATTCTTCACTTTCTTAAGAATTTATTGGGTAACATTTAGCTGAATATTGTGTCAAGACATGTGGGCCAACAATTCCTAGTGGGCTAAGTTGAAAGGCACGTTTGTCCATTCAAATAACTAAAATAAGGGCCATTCATCATGTAATAGCACTGTTACACTACTATCACTATAAATTTTATAGGAGTTGTGTCATAATCTCAAGTGCAGCAACTACATTCTAATTATTTCTTTTAGCAAGTGAAAGACAGACTATTCACAAGTCGCAGGCAATGACCAGCCCTCAAAGCATCTGGTAACTCATTTATTTTAGTTTTTAAAGCATCTTGAGTATGTTAGTTCTAAAATATGTGGGATATTCCTTTAAAAAAAAAGTATTACAACTGTCCTGAAAATGAAGGAGGCAGTTTATCTTTAAAGTAAAAAAAAATTAATTGGTATGACTTAGATGCACACACATTAGAATATTGATGATGTGTTATGTGAAGTCTAAGTACTTTAATATCAGTTTATGTCATCAAATTCAGTAATGGATTTTTCAACAGGGATGCCCCAGTATCCACAGTTATGCCAGAAGTGAGCTCTTTCATATCTCTGACAAACAAAAGACCACATTGGTAATGGCACCTTCTGTATTCATGCATGCCAATTAGATTGGAACTGTGCTGCTTCCTTGTTTGCTTTAGTTTATCTGCAATATTCATCCCAACTCATGTGCAGCGTCTCTAGACGATAGAAAGGTCTGAAGAACAGTCTATTCAGCACTAGTGTAAGCCTATGACAGTGACATGTTTGGGGTGGAAACTTGATAACTGGTCCCTAAATAACAATGATAAACATTTAAAAAAAGATGTTCAACGTATGTTTAAACAATTTTCAATCTAAAATGGCAAGATTTATTAATTTCTGTGCTCCCTATTGTGTGATTTAGGACCATACCCTTTTGTTGAGAAGGCACCATACCCTTCTTTTATCCTGCATCTTCTACTTCTTTAAATAAATAGAAAAAATGAAACAAAGAAGAAAATCATAATTTTTACTTTAACAATGCATACATTCGTTTACGGAAGCTAACAGCATCACCATGTTATTCACACAATGAATAAACATGGCCTGGTCCTTTTATCACATGTTTATTCTGATTCTTCCCTGGTTGCTAAGGGGGCGGGGTGTGGCTTTGATGTCAATTGCTCATCCTTTCTATTTCCTTTTGGGCACTGATCCTAATTATAGAACAATAGTATTGGGCATAATATCTAAGTTACAACTATTTGTTTTTAGCTGTCAGTTAGAAGCAGACTTTTTATGATTCTACAACAGAATCCAGCTTGGAAAAAGAACAAACTCAGCATGGTAAATCAAGTTTTTTATTTTCATTATAAAATTAATATTCCCATGTTTAGGTAAAGAGAGGTAGGAATGTGCTCAAATGTGGTTCATAAATATTTTTCACAAATTTCAAATGATTAGTTCAATTTTAAATTGTACAATTCACTATAATAATTTGTTGCCTCAAAAAATTATATATAATTTCAGTTTGTCTATGTATAGGTGAGCTCTGATGGCAGATGGGAGGCAGATATGTTTTCCCTGTTGGTAGACCATGATCTGACTGCCCAATATACAACAGGCAACAGGGAAACCCCAGTGATGTTCGCTGTTTCCTCTCATTATATAACACATTAGGAAAGGTCCCTTTTTTCTTGCTCATAAATATTTTTGACCAATATGAATGTGGTTGGTGATGAGGATGCAATCTGCTGCAACCCATTAAAAGCAAAACTTGTGTCTGAGCTTTGTAAATCACCAACCCATAAATATGAGTCAGAAATTAATAATTTTCAATCTTAACATCAAGTGAAAATACATAACATTACATAATTCTTGGTTTTAGAAATTATAGTACAGAAGAAAGAGGCTGCATAACAAGTAAAACAAGTAAAAAATCTGAAGTGGTTTGATTGTGTTTGTGTGTTGTGTCATTGGTTATTAGAATTGACATGCTTGTGATATCATAAGTGATTGAGTTTGGTCTGCATCACCTCAGTAAAAATGTGCACCTTTTAGGTCTGCCTTCGATTCTGCCAACAAAGTCATCTTTGTCTCCTCCAAGCGACAACAAGAAGAAACTTCTGTCACTGTAGCACAAACAAGTTCCACACCGGGTAATGCAGTTGCTTGATAAATATGTACTGTAGAATGCTTTCAGCTATCACCTGCAAATCCATTGCTTTCACTTCATCGGGTCTTTGTACAGTACATATATTTGCTTTCACTTGCTCTAATATAAAAATGTAGAAGTACTTTTGTTATTGATTCCAACAGTTGATGGAAATCATAGGCAAGACTGATTTCATGCACATAGATTTCGCAGCTTTGTCCATAATGTCCGTGTTTGTTTATATCTTGGTAATCAGTTAACCTTTATAAGCCTGCTTCTTCTTGGCTGCCTAATAAAATCATGTTCATATTAGTGATACTTATTCATAATTTAACTAATTTCTGTTTTTTAGCTTCAGAGAGAAAGAAGTTTACACACAAGACACTTACACATCACAGAAACAACAGGAAACTGCAGCTGGTGAATTTTATTTATTTGTATTTATCCCAATTCTTTTTACCATTTAGGCAACTTTTTTTTTTAATAAGAATTTGGCCCATTTTTGTGACAATTCACTTCTGGGGAGATGAGGATTTATAGTAATGTTTCCAATTCATAAAATTAACAATGACAAAAAACAGATTTCCACTTAGCTCCCTATGTTTGTGGTTTTCTGTTTTCAAAAGCAAGAAGCTCTTGTAATTGAAAGAAAATGATGACCCTAACTGTACTATCACATTACTGATGAAGAAAGGCAGATCCACTCGTGTTTCAGTGTCAATATTCAACTGGAATCATGCTGCTCTGAAAAACATTTGCCGTAATGGAGTGGTATAGTGTTCCTGCTAATGCTGAAAAGTAATTATATCCACATGAGAGATTAATTAAATAGACAATGTTGTACTACTCATGTTTACAGACATGTTCTATACCCGATGTGTGGTCATGGAATTAAAAAAAATTATATATTCTTCACTTTCTTAGAATATTGGTACATTATGCTGAAATTAGAATGTGGATTATGTAGTGTTGCAGATTTGTTGGCATACATTATTTTCTGCATGGTGCTAACAATTCTAGATGGTGCTAAGTAAAGGCACGTTATGTCCATCAAATAACTAAAATAATGGGCCATTCATCATGTAATAGCACTGTTACACTACTATCACTATACATTTTATAGGAGTGTTGTCATAATCTCAAGTGCAGCAACACAATTCTAATATTTTTTTAGCAAGTGAAAGACAGACTATCACAAGTGCAGGCAATGACCAGCCCTCAAAGTACATCTGGTAACTCATTATTTGTTTTAAAGCATCTTGGTATGTTAGTTCTAAATATATGTGGATATTCCTTTAAAAAAAAAGTATTACAACTGTCCTAAAATGAAGAGGCTGTTACTTTAAAGTAAAAAAATAAAAATTGGTATGACTTAGATGCACCCATTAGATATATTGATGATGTGTTAGTGAAGTCTAAGTACTTCAATATCAGTTTAGTCATCAAATCAGTAAGGAGTTTCAACGGATGCTCCCCGTATCCACAGTTATGCCAGAAGTGAGCTCTTTCATATCCTTGAACAGCAAAAGACCACATTAGGTAATGGCACCTTCTGTATTCATGCATGCACATTAGATGGAACTGTGCTTTCTTTGTTTGCTTTAGTTATCTGCAATATTCATTCAACTCATGTGCAGCGTCTATAGACGATAGAAAGGTCTGAAGAAACAGTCTATTCAGCACTAGTGTTAAGACTATGACATGACATTTGGGGTGGAAACTTGATAAACTGGTCCTAAATAACAATGTAAACATTTAAAAAAGATGTTCAACGGAGTTTCAAACAATTCAATCTAAAATGGCAAGATTTCACTTAATTTCTGTGCTCCCTATTGTGTGATTTGGACCATACCTTTTGTTGAGAAGGACCATACCCTTCTTTTATCCTGCATCTTCTACTTCTTTTAAATAATAGAAAAATGAAACAAGAAAAATCATAATTTTTACTTTAACATGATACATTTGTTACGGGAGCTAACAGCATCACATTTATCACACAATGAATAAACATGGCCTGTCTTTATCCATGTTATTCTGATTTTTCCAGTTGCTACGGGGGCGGGTGCGGCTTTGATTCAATTGCTATCCTTTCTTTGCCTTTAGGGCATAAGATAAGAAGTAGAGAAAACAGGAGGGTGAAACTAAAGACATTTGAGTCAGGTCAATGTCAGCGGGGATCTTTGACGAGTTGTAGTTGTATTCTAAGACAAATTAGCGTCACTGGGTGTAAATTGACCATGACGTGTGACGACAAAGTCAGCATTGTGTTTAAGATCAAGCAGAGTTTTTTATTTTCATTATAACACCAGTCCGAATTATACAGATTTCATTTTAGGTAAGGCGACCGGTAGGAAGGGGCGGCGAAAGGTGGTTGCTAAGCTCAATATCTTTTCATGACAATTATCAAACTGAGGTCATTATTGTTACACATTGGAATCAGAGGCGGTCATGATATACAGTATGGTTGCCGTCAAGAAAAGCGCCGTATCATAATAACTGTGCTAAGGTTTGGTGATAATATTTGTTATGGAGTGCATGTGCAATGTTGATTGGACAGAGTGGGAACGGCAGATATGTTTATCTGTTGGTAGACATGATCTGATGCCCAATATACAACAGGCAACAGGGAAAACCCAGTGATGTTCGCTGTTCTCCTATATTATATAACAAAAAATTAGGAAAGGTCCCTTTTTATTCTTGACTCATAATATTTTTGACCAATATGAATGGGTTGTGATGAGGATGCAATCTGCTGCAACCCATTAAAAGCAAAACTTGTATGTTGAGCATTGTAAATCACCAAACCCATAAATATGAGTCAGAAATTAATAATTTCATCTTAACATCAAGTGAAAATACAGTAACTTACATAATCTTGGTTTTATTGAAATTAGTAGTACAGTAGAAAAGAGGCTGCATAACAAGTAAAACAAGTAAAAAAATCTGAAGTGGTTTGATTGTGTTTGTGTGTTGTGTCAGGGTTATTAGAATTGACATGCTTGTGATATATAAGTGATTGAGTTTTGGTCTGCATCACCTCCGTAAAAAAGTGCACCTTTTAGTCTGCCTCGATTCTGCCAACAAAGTCATCTTGTCTCCTCCAAGCGTAACAACAAAGAGAACTTCTGTCACTGTAGCACAAACAAGTTCCACACCGGGTAATGCAGTTGCTGAAAATATGTACTTTAGAATGCTTTCAGCTATCCACCTGCAAATCCATGCTTTCACTTCATCGGGTCTTTGTACAGTACATATATTTTGCTTTCACTTGCTCTAATATAAAAATGTAGAAATACTTTTGTTATTGATTCCAACAGTTGATGGAAACATCATTAGCAGACTGATTTCATGCACATCGATTTCTGCAGCTTTGTCCATAATGTCCAGTGTTTGTTTAATTTGGTAATCAGTTATAACCTTTTTAAGCCTGTCTTCTCTTTGGACTGCCTAATAAATCATGTTCATATGTGATACTTATCATATTTAAATTCATTCTGTTTATAGCTTCAAGAGAGAAAGAAGTTTACACACAAGACAATGTACACATCACAGAAAACAACAGAAACTGCAGCTGGTGAATTTTATGTGATTTGTATTTATCCCAATTCGTTTTACCATTTAGGCAACTTTTTTTTTAATAAGAATTTGAGCCCATTTTGTGACAATTCACTTCTGGGAGAATGAGGATTCTATAGTAACTTGTTTTCCATTATCATAAAAGTTAAGAAAATACGACAAAAAACATAGATTCCACTTATGGCTTCCCTATGTTTGTGGTTTTTTTTTCAAAAGCAAGAAGCCTTGAATTGTGAAAGAAATGATGTTCCTACGGTTCTATCACATTACTGATGAAGAAAGGCAGATCCACTCTGTGTTGTAGGGTCAATATTTACTTGAATCAATGCTGCTTGAAAACATTTGCCGTTAATGGAGTGGTATAGTGTTCCTGCTAATGCTATGAAAAGTAATTAATCTCACATGAGAGATTATTAAATAGACAAGGTTGTAACTATACAGTTTACAGACATGTTCTATATCCCGACTTGTTGTTCATGAATTAAAAAAATTATATATTCTCACTTTTGTAAGAATTATTTTGGGTAACATTTACGAATATTTGTGCAAGACATGTGGCGCCAACACAATTCCTAGATGGTGCTAATGTTGAAAGGACGTTATTGGCCATTCAATAACTAAAATAATGGGCCATTCATCATGTAATAGCCACGGTACACTACGATCACTATTACATTGTATAGGAGTGTTGTGTCATAATCTCAAGTGCAGCAACTACAATTCTAATATTCTTTTAGCAAGGGAAAGACAGAATATTCACAAGCGCAGGCAATGACCAGCCTCAAAGTACATCTGGTAACTCATTTATTTTTAGTTTTAAAGCATCTTGAGTATGTTAGTTTCTAAATATATGTGGGATATCCTTTAAAAAAAAGTATTACAACTGTCCGAAAATGAAGGAGGCTAGTTTATCTTTAAAGCCTAGAAAAAAAAAAAAAATGGTATGGACTTAGATGCACAATTAGATATATTGATGATGTGTTATGTGAAGTCTAAGTACTTTCAATATAGTTTATGTCAGCAAAATTAGTAATGGATTTTTCAACAGGGATGCTCCCTAGATCCACAGTTATGCCAGAAGTGATGCTTTTACATATCTCTTGAACAGCAAAAGACCACATAGGAATGGCACCTTCTGTATTCATGCAGACATTAGATTGGAAACTGTGCTGCTTCCTTTGTTTGCTTAGTTTATCTGCAATATCATCTCAACTCATGTGCAAGCGTCTAAGACGGATAGAAGTCTGAAGAAAACAGTCTATTCAGCATAGTGTAAGGAATGACAGTGGAATGTTTGGGGGTGGAAAACTTGATAAATGGTCCCTAAATAACAATGATAAACTTTAAAAAAAAGAGTTCAACGTAGTTTCAAACATTTGTCAATCGTAAAATGGCAAGATTTCACTTAATTTCTGTGCTCCCTATTTGTGATTAGGACATACCCTTTGTTGAGAGAGAGGACCATACCTCTTTTATTCCGCATCTTCTACTCTTTTAAATAAATAGAAAAAAATGAAACAAAGAACAGAAAAAATCATAATTTTTACGTAACAATGCATACATTGCTTTACGGGAAGCTAACAGCATCACCATGTTATTCACACAATGAATAAAAATGGGCCGTCCTTTATCACATGTTTATTCTGATTCTTCCCTGGTTGTAAGGGGGCGGGGTGTGGCTTTTGATGTCAATGCTATCCTTTCTATTACTTTTAGGGCACGATCCTAATTATAGAACAATAGTTGGGCATAATATCTAAGTTACAACTATTTGTTTTTAGCTGTCATGGAGAAGCAGGACTTTTTATGATTCTACAACAGAATCCAGCTTGGAAAAAAGATACAAACTCAGCAATGGTAAATCAAGTTTTTTATTTTCATTAATAAATAAATTCCCCATGTTTAGGTAAAGAGACTTGGTAGGAAGTGCTCAAATGGGATTTGGTTCATAAATTTTTTCACAAAGAATTTCAAATGATTAGGTCAATTTTAAATTGTACATTCACTATAATAATTTGTTCCTCAAAAAAATTATATATAATTTCAGTTGTCTATGTTATAGAGTGAGCTCTGATGGCAGGGATGGGAGGCAGATATGTTTTCCCTGTTGGTAGAACCATGATCTGACTGCCAATATACAACAGGCAACAGGGAAAACCCAGTTGATGTTCGCTGTTTCACTCTTATATAACACCATTAGGAAAGGTCCTTTTTTCTTGCTCATAAAATTTTGACAATATGAATGTGGTTGTGATGAGGAGTGCAATCTGCTGCAACCATTAAAGCAAATACTTGTGTTGAGCTTTGGGTAAACACCAACCCATAAATGAGATCAGAAAGAATTAATTTTTCAATCTTAACATCAAGTGAAAATAATAACATTACATAAGTTCTTGGTGTTTATGAAGATTATTAGACAGTAAGAAAAGAGGGCTGCATAACAAGTAAAACATGTAAAAAAATCTGAAGTGGTTGTGATTCGTGTGGTGTCGCTGGTTCATTGGTTATAGAATGACATGATGTGATATCTAAGTTGATTGATGTTTGGTCTGCATTCACCTCAGAAAAATGTGCACCTTTGTGAGCGCAGTGGCGCAGGTGGCCGAGATGGAGCAACAAGTCATCTTTGTCTCCTCCACGCGTAACAACAAAGAGAACTTCTGTCACTGTAGCACAAACCAAGTTCCACACGGGTAATGCAGTTGTTGATAAATATTACTTGTAGAATGCTTTCAGCTATCACC
>WSYH01001528.1:0-39834 GCA_036426205.1 Ascaphus truei
TATCATGCAACATCTACAACATTTAAAACCGGGTCCACCACGTATGATGTGGGACCCTTGTCATGGGCCAAGGCGTCCTTAAAAAGGATTACGGATGTAAGTCCCGCCCCCAAGCGACGTGCGCGCCTCAAAGCCTATTGGCTGTCATGTTTTGTTATAGTAACGGTAACTGCAGTGTGTCATGCGTGCGGCTCAGTGTTTGTAGGCGTCAACTGGGCGTTAGCCGAATGTTAATTGAGTGGGAGGAGTGTTAGCGTGCGTTTCACGCTGGCTTAACATGACGTCACACGTATTGCATTTGCGCATTGTGTTATCGGCCGTGCTTTCTGTCCAAACACGTCTGTTTAAAAAGAATACAGATGTACTCGTTTAGAACGAATGTAGTTTCGTCTTCATTGTATTTGAAATAAAGATTTTATGTTTACTGGTATTTTCAACATGTATTGAACGCACAACGTACGCTTTGTTTTGCGCATGCGCTAACAGTTAGTGGAGCCAAGCGTGAAGTGCGTGCGCACACTAAGATGTGCGCGCACATTTTTCAGTATACAGGCAACGTTCACATCATATGCATAGTTATGCCTGCTACAAATTTAAAGAAACATTACATACTGATGTACACTTGTACTTCTAACATATAAGTGAGTGACGTGTGTATGTACACAATCATATAGAGCTGTGTAACGCGTTGTCACGGATACATATATAGTAAGGTGCCATCTTTGACCATCATGTGTTTGCTGTATTTCAGAGATGTCGGGGAAGATACAATCGGATCAATGTATGATTTCAGAAGAGTCTACCTTTATATGAGATGATTGTGAGGAGGAGGCACCGACTACTATACTACATATGGAACTAATTTTATATTGCTTGCAGCGCTTATTAACAAACAATTAAAAATGTGATACCCTTATGCCTATATTGCATAAGCACTTAATTAACATAATGATGTTGCAAAAGAGTGCCTCATGAATTTTTCTTGAGTGTTCTTTAATTACTACTAGCATTTTATGGCATGGTGTGTTTTATATATAACAACCATTCCCACTCTGCTAACACATTTGTGTATTCTATTGTGTAATGGAACGTATGACTGTCGAAACTATGTAACAATAATAATAATTATAATATGAGCATGTTCATGTATAGCGCTGCTAGTTGTACGCAGCGCTTTACAGACACATTTTTCAGGCTGAGGTCCCTGGCCCGTGGAACTTACAATTTATTTTTTGCCGCCTGAGGCACAGGGAGATAAAGTGACTTGCCCAAGGTCACAAGGAGCCGACACCGGGAATTGAACCAGACTCCCCTGCTTCAAACTCTCAGTGCCAGTGTGTGTCTTTACTCACTGAGCCACTCCTTCTCCCAATGTAAAGGACACTTACAACCAACTAGCCATTTATTGTTAAAAATCTCTTGTTACATGGGTATGTTGATAAAATGGTTTGGGACTGTAGCAAATAATGTTATTGGCCAGATGTTGTGGTCCCCTACAATGCATGATGTTCTGAATATGACATCAACATCATGTAATGAAGTACGTTTCTGTGTATATTTCATTAACCTAACTAACTATAGTTTACTGTGTTTATTAAACGTTCTAAAAATAAATAGTATAGTCAATATGATGATATAAGCTACCATAATAAAGCTGCTGTTATCATTTGTCGGTGTTATACATGGATCCTACACAAATTGATACAGACACAAACAGTTGTATTAAAAAGTGTGTCTATGCTAATGTGCACGTGATTGACGTTACAATTGTGAGAATACTTGATAATTATCATCATGATAATGATGAAGTGACGTGATTGACATTCCAAAAATATTACCAACATTGTCATATTGGGAAATTAGAAATGCTAAATGACAGTAACATTTGCGACAAAATTGTGGTTTCTGTTAACAGTTTTACACTTGGTACATGTAGGACACATCCACACACGTGTGACTTATACATACACATGTCACAAATTTAAATTAATGTTGACTATTAATTCCTAGCATTAATAAACACCTACATTGCTAAATATAAGATGTAGTACGCATTGTTGTGATTACAGGCATTCATGCATGGAGTGTTATGATCAGTCAATTTCATCCGTGATGAATGATCTCCCGTAAGTAAACAAATAAGTACAGTTATCCCTTTTTCTCCAAACACCTCTATATTACATTAATGGAATTTATAAGGAAACATACATAAAATGTGATGAAATGGGAGTAATCATTTTCTAATACAATGCACATGAAACCTCAAGAGTAGCTAAATGCATATACATGATACAGAAAGTACATGTATGTTACATTTGTGTTTAAACCAATATGTTGGGTTTTTACTTCAAATAATTATAGGAAGATTGAGGTAGGCACATCTTATGAGAGATGTCAGCAAATATACATATCATGATCAGTCATACTGGAGATATACCTATAATGCAAAGGAACAATATATAAATTGCAAACATTGACATGCCATCTTCAGTACCGTAAACAACACAGCAAAGTGTGTATTTGGTGTTAAATGTGCAACACCATGTATATTTAATCACATTCAAAATGTAAATCAGCCTGGTGTACACATCATATGGATGTACATGTTGCCCTGCACCAATAACATTTTATGTAAGCATACTAGAAGCATGAATGAGTATGGGCATAATATGTGTATTGTGTTAGCATAAGGAACAACACAATGCTAAAAAATTAGTGCTTTGTTACCCCAGTTGTATTCACATACACACAACTAAAGTACAATTGAAGAGGGATTATATAACCTGTGCAACAATAACATACCGGTGCCACATCCCTTTGTGCACACAGCAGAGAAAAGAAAGGTGTGCAACCCATATTCATCTGTGTCCTACCAGAAGGGTATATAAAAAAACATTATTGTTAAGATAACATCATTTAACTATAAAAGTAGCACTTGGAACATATATGTTTTTACTTACAAGAAAAAAATGAATTGATGAGATTCTGGCGTGTCTGGCCACCACTGGCTGTTTGTTCATTTTCAGCAGCTACATGGGTGGGATGCTCGTCTACCAAAGGCTCAGCTAGGTCTGATTGTACATTGTGCCTGAGTGCAACATTGTGCAAAATGCAACAGGCAAGGATAATATCAGACACTTTTTGAGGCTTGTATAGAAGAGCCCCACCAGTTCTGTCCAGACACCTAAATCTGGTCTTGAGTAGGCCAAATGTCCTCTCTATAACAGATCTTGTAGATATATGGGCTGCATTGTACCTCTCCTCTGCTTCAGTTTGAGGGTTTAGCACCGGAGTCAAGAGCCACGGCCTAATTCCGTATCCTGAGTCACCTATAATGAATGGAGCACACATAAGCTGACATTAGTGATCAAATTGTACAATGCCAACATTCCTACATAAAAATGTGTTTTGTGTTAGAACATGTAAATCTGTACTCATCCAGCAGCCAACCATGTTCAAAATGTCCCTCTTCGAACGCATGGAAGACTGAAGAGTTCCTCAGGATAGAGGAATCGTGACTGGAACCAGGGAATTTGGGTACCACATGCATTATCCTCATCGTGGCATCACATACCACCTGTTCATTGAGTGAATGGTAGTGCTTACGATTGCGGTACACATGCTCACTCTGACTAGGTGCAATCAAAGCAACATGTGTGCAATCGATTGCACCCAGCACACATGGTATCCCTGCTATATTATAAAAGCCAGTCCTGACTTCCAGCCACTCTGTTGCCTCTGTAGGAAAATGAATGTAATTCCTAGCGCGTCTATTGAGTGCATAGAGAAACTGGGTAAAGGCCCGCGAGAATGTAGATTGCGAGACCCCGCCCACTATGCCCACAGTTGTCTGGTATGACGCGGAAGCAAGATAATGTAATGAGCACAGCATTTTAACAAGCCCAGGGACTGCACGACCTCTGGCTGTGAAAAAATCTAAATCTCCCCTTATCTCCTCATAAAGAGATAAGATTGCTGCTGAACTCAAATGATAGCGACTTACTATCTCCTCCTCACTCATCCCATCTAACACGGTTCTCTCCCTGTACACACGCGGACGAGGCACAACTTGTCTCCTCTGTCTTCTCCTCTGATCTCCTGTCCCTCTACCTGTCCCTCGGCCTGTCCCTCTCCCTGTCCCTGTCGTATCCGCGTGACTGTCCCTGTCACTGTCCCTCGGTCTGTCCCTCCCTTGCCCTATATCATTCTCTTGATCATCAAGCATGTCATAGAAAAGAATGTTCCTCCGTCTCCTAAACAATCTCAACATTTTGAAATGAGTAGCTGTGAATGAGCAGGTAATGGGCGTCCTTTAAATAGGTATGTGATGATGTCAGGTGACATAGTAAAATGCAAGGTGTTACATTAACATAATAAAGTACTTCTGTGGCAAGCTGTGTGCAGTTGTTCTTAGAAGTATTTGTTGTGTGTATTCTGCAGGGAATGATGATATTTGCCAATGATGTGACGTGAAGCTTTGTACAAAGATTGCTTGAAAATAAATAGTGTAATGTGCAATGCATGTAACACTTGTGAACGCAACAGTCAGTCATGTAATTAGACAAAAAGGCTGAGATTGACGTGGGAAAAGTTTGGTGTAACATGTGTAATTAGCCATGTTATTGTGACATGTTGACAACAATGAATAGTCGTGTGCATATGCATGCATTTCTGTAATGAGGATAGTTGCTATAGAATGAGTTTACAAGGTGTCCCAATGATGAATTACTGTACATGTGTGTATAAGTTAGGTTGAAGTGCTTGTAATGCTACGGTTACAATGTAAACATGCAATGTGATTGAGCGTCCAATAAGTGACGTCATGAAAATAGGGAGGACCCAAAACTATATGTAAACATGAGAAGACAGATGTACATGAACGTTTAAAGATGCGTGACACATTACAAGCATTGTGTAATGTAAAGGAAGATGAATATACGGTGTATGTGTGACATGTGTGACATGTGTAACATCATGTAAATAATTGTCTCTCAGTTCAGTAAAATGTGTGATATGATGTGAGGTTCTCCTTTAAGAGTTGAGTATAGTATTTTCCCTTGACACATCATCACATGATGAGTAATGTGACCCGCAAATGCTGACAACATGTAAAAGTAGAATGTTATGCAAATAATACACGTCAGCTGTGACACAATGCAGGGAATGCCCCCCACACTGTAATGCAAATGACGTTTGTATTGTGAGCAATGAAACGTAAACAGTACTATACTGTTATACGTCCCCGCTCCATTGACTCCATTGATGTACAGAAGATTTTTTTTTTCTAAGTGCCGTTCCGGCAGCCTTAGCGATCGTTCTCCCCTCCAACCTGCCAACTTTAGTTGGCGGGAGAAATTGGCCATAAAATCTCAATTTCGTAGTGCCGATCAGCCCCGATAAGCTGATTTTTTTTATTGAATCCAGCCGATTTAAAAAAGTGGCGATCAGTGGCGAAAACAGGCTTATCGACAGCCGACTGGCCATAACAAAATTATCGGCTCCGAAACCTGGCGAAATCAAGCACTTATCGGCGCTTACTGAATCTCAAACCCAATTTTGGCTATAAAATGCCGAAAAATACCTTATCAACGCTTACTGCATGAGGCCCTATGTCTGGATAAGTAAAATCACCCATTATGCAAACATGACCTAGTTTTGATGCCTTCTCCATTTGCAAAGGTATTCCTAGGTCTTGCTTTATATAATTCCCCCATCCCTTTTTTTTTTTTTTTTTTTTTTTTTTAAAGGAAAATTTGACAAATAACTTCACAACAAAACCCGGACCCCCTCTCTCCCCCATCTCAACACTCTCCAAAAATTTATGACAATATCACTATTGGTCAAAAGTAATTCTGATGTGGGTAGGTGCCACTATTTCCCTTGTAAGTATGTAGTACAGTACCTTCTAAAGCAGGAAAAAACACTAAAGTCAATATTCTGTGCAAATGCATTTATTGCAAATAGTGCGTCACTAATATTTTTGCAATGCAAAGCAAGATGTATTCAATAAGCAATACTTCACTGAAAAAAGCCTAGCTTTTGCCTTGTCCAATTCCCAAATTGAGCATTTCTTTATTTACATTACGCTACAGCCCATCTTGGTGCTTAGAAACACGAGGGAGGGTAATGTTTGTCAATGTTGGCTGTGTCTTTGTTTGTGCTTAAGTACTGTATCCAATATTTTTCAGAAATGCAAAATGTGTGCCAGGTTGAGCTTTGAAAAATCCCCACAACCTCTTTTTGGGTGAACAGGAAAATATGACATAAATAACTGCAGGGTAGCCGAATGCTGCCTCCCTCCTACCCTTACCATCTAGAGCGGGAAAAGAGTCTGTGGTTAATAATTTGATCAAATGCATTTATTGCAGAATGTGTGCAACTACTGTACCGACACAGTTTATTCTAACATTCTAACATTTGCCCGTTATGAAGCGGGGCTTTTTTCATCTTTCCCCTTCCCGCGTGTTTAATTAAAATGCTTCCCCTTCCCCGAACCCCTGGCTGCTCCCCTGGCTGCTCCAGCTTTGCGCAGCTTCCCCCTTACCCCTGCTGCCTCTGCAGCCTTCGGGGATGCCGGGGAACCCTGGAACGTGTGACCGGCGCCAGAGTGACGCGACGCACACGCCGGGGAAAACTCCAAACGAGCTGCCGGCATCCTGAAAATTTCCCCACACCGCGGTGATGGCCGTGTTAGAATAAACAGTGTCGCCACTGTACAGTGCATCTAGTGTTTTTATGCAATGCAAAATGTGTGCAACCTTTGTAGCGGTGGGTGTTGAGGATTGGTTCGGTTAACAATATTGTAATAGCAAGTTTCTAATGTATTTTCAGGAAAAGATCCTATCCCCAGCGATTCAGTCTTTTATCGCCCACTTTTCACCGCTTACTGAATAGCAGTAGTCATTTTGGGCGATAAGTGCTTGATAAGTGGCTTATGAATGCTTACTGCATAGGCCCCTAAATATAGTATGTATGTATGTCTTTATTTATATAGCACCATTAATGTACATAGTACTTCATAGCAGTAATATACGTGACAATCATATAGATAACAAATAATATAAATACAGATCAACCCCGTTATAGCACGATCCGCTACAACACAGAAAATGCGGTCTGAGTGTTGCTCTCAATTTAAACAAAGGAATGGAAGCAGGCACACGGTCTTTCTAAAGGTGCAGTTTATTGTGCCACCAAAGGTCCAACGTTTCGGCAAATAGATTGCCTTTATCAAGGAGAGGGCTACAGAAACATGTTAAACATACCACAATATATACCAAATGGGTACTCACCCCCCACGATCACTGCTGCCTTGCTCCTGGATGTCAACGCCCCCCATCGTGAAGTCAGGGGCCCAGCGCGACGCAGCGTGATGACGTCATGCAACCACCAGGGGAGGAGGAGACAGCCTCCCCAATGCCTGTAAAAGCAAGATGGCTGTCCTGCAGGAAGCTGGAAACTCAGGGCAGCCCCCTCACTGGCAGCAGAGGCTCCCTGGGACGTCATCACGCCCTCACGGGGAGGAGGGGGGGGCGGGCCTCAGGCATCAGACCTGCCCTGGAGTGAAAAAAAGACGCCTGATGCCCAAGGAGGACTGAATGATCGTGCTGGGGTGAGAGCCCTTACATAAACAATCAAGTGTAATGTGACTACAGTTTTATTAAATAATAATCAAATAAAGTGTACAAACTAATAGTATAACCACAGTGTCATCTAATGCAGTGTATAAAAAATGGTGGAGGCTGTATTTATGCTAGCAGCATTACATATGAATTAGAACCTGAAGGAACATGTACATATAAGATAAATGCATATACAGCAATCCTTAGAGGAGCATAATGTACATAATGGGTCGCAGGGGGTCCACGGCGAGACGCACAGAGCCTTACCGAGTCCTTCTGCTACCTCCTGTTGAGAAAGCATTTGAAAATTGTTGGTTCATTCAGACCCTGCATTACTTGTCTGCAATGTGTGGATCCACATAAGCCTCACGCCTCAGGAAAAGGGTTTCTCTATCAGGTATCTTGTCTTGGTGCTATGTGTTCAATCCCCATCACTCTGAGGGATGACACATTGTGTCTGGTTCAAACAAGTGCTACCAGTACAGTAGGGTCCGTACCCTTACGTATCACACTTTGTGTTCAATGTATCCACTTAAGATGCGTGTAGTCTTGCCTACATAGACAAGACCACATGGGCACCTGATAATATATACCACACAATGTAGATCTACTGTAATACGATTATGAATAGTGATTTTTTTACCACTATGTGGATGACAAAATACAACCCGGTAGTAAGACTGTACACACACTGAACAATTCATACACCGAAGTTACCCTGTTTTACTGCCTTCTAGGAAGTGGGGCGTATGGTAGTGGTCCTTGTGTCAGCATGTATCAAGTTGTTTGACAAGTTCTCCCTCTCCTATAAGCGATCAAGGGGGGTGTCTGAAAAACTAGCTGCTAACACTCATCATTCTGCAGCAGGTGCCAATGTTTCCGGATAGTAAATCTGACAAAATTACTGGCCCTATTGTATGTGGTGGAAAAAATCAAGCGTTTCTCATCCTTAGTGCGCCTATTAGGAATCACCTCTCTGTTAAGGGCTGCTCAAGCACTGCCGGGGTATATCCCCTTTTAGTGAACCTTTCACGAAGGTCATCATGGCCGTGCTAGTTTGTCCTGTCGACTAGTGATCCTAGAAACCCTCACTTTTTGTGAGAAAGGCAGGGCATTGATGAGGGTGGGGGATGGTGACTGTCAGCACGTAACAGGGCATTTCTGTCAGTATCTTTCCTGTAAAGGTCGTGTGGAATCACCATTTTCTTGGGAAATCAGGACGTCTAGAAAGGATAATTACTTAGAGCTCAGACATTAGTAAGCTGTACAGGAGAAGGGAGATTGTGTAAATAATCAAAAAATGACAATAACTGGTCCTCAGTACCTGTCCACACAAAGAAAACGATCGTCAATATTCTATAATACCCATTATGATTATAGTATATTGATGCCTATATGTCTTCTCTCAAATACCATAAATAGGTGGCATATGCGGGCGCCATGTTGCTGCCATCGCAGTTCCCTTAATTTGAAAAAATGCTCCTTTTCAAATTTAAAATAGTTTTTATGAAGAATGAAGTGTAATAGGAGCAAAAAATATTCAGTGGGGACTGGCCTGGTATGGGCAGATATAAAGCGTAGTTTTTACTATATTTAAGCCATCATCCTGAGGGTATAATAGTATACAAGCTGGAAACGTCCATACTGACCATTATATGGTCAGTACCATTGCGTGGAATATCTTTGAGTTTGGTTAAAAGTCAAAGGTATCCTTTACGTTGACCGGGCTTTTTGTGCTATGGGGTTGAGGGAATGTGTCAACAATATGGCTAATGGCTGATTAAGTGAATGTAAGGCTGCTATATTGGTCGCCCTGGAGGTAATGGAGATTTTTATTGTATTTTCGGGAGGGTGTAAAAACAGTGGGCATTTGGGATGTTCTATTGTAAGAAAATCTGCTTCAGTCTCAGATATCCAGCGGTTATTAAGGCCAAGCTGGTAATCTCCTTTATCCCCTCGCATACGTCGGAGTGGGATCTCTATCCAAATTTGATGTAACAATCAATTGAGCTCAGTTGTCTTTAATTTCTGTTTTATATGCTATGTAGTAGTTCTTATGAGCAAAGGGCGCCAATATCTGCCCTTTTAATGATAATATCACTTTATGGACAGTTTTTTTAGGCGTTCTTTTCCCTAAATGTCTATTGTGCGTGATTTATGCCTATTGGGAGCATATTTAGCATGTTCTGCCTTAACTAATCGCATATAGGTGCTCACTGATTGGTTTTTGAAAGGAGGTAGAATGTGGATTTTAATTTACATCTTGGTACCTTTCTGATCGGCTGAATTAACTGTCCCTGACGTGTCGATAGGAGTGCCAAATTATTCTTCCCTGGTGGCTCTGTAGGCGGCATCGTTTCTGTTGTCCCTGTGGGAAAAAAAGGATTTCAAGGTTTAAGTTAAACGTTCAAACTTATAATAAGTCAACTCTATACCCCAAATCATCAAAGTTCAAGGTGGGTACATAGGAGGGGGCCACGTGCCAGTACAGACATTCATCTGCACTTAGTATATGTGTGAAAGATTAATGACCAGGGTATCCATACTCATTGGCGCGTTTGTGATCGGAGGTAAGGAGATTTTCCTTTTTTCCCCCGTCTGGTTTCTTGCCCCCTTTCCGCCAGTCTGTCCGAAAAAAGGAGTCCGCGGTGGTGCTCCCTCTGTCGTTCAGTGGAGGAGTGGGCTTCGGAATCACTGTTGTGGGCGTCTGTGTTTGTCGGGGGGGTCTGTCCCTTCCTGGGTTTGCGGTTGCTTGCGATCCTGCTTTTAGCCACGGGTAGACCCTTACGTCCTTATAATCCTGCACCACTTTCTTGAATTTCAGTCACAACTGTAGTCACAACTGTAGTCACATTACACTTGATTGTTATGTAAGGGCTCTCAACCCAGCACGTCATTCAGTCCTCCTTGGGCAATCAGGCTGTCTTTTTTCACTCCGGGCAGGTCTGATGCCTGAGGCCCGCCCCCCCCTCCTCCCCGGAGGGCGTGATGACGTCAACAGGGGAGCCTCTGCTGCCAGTGAGGGGGCGGCTCCCTGAGTTTCCAGCTTTCTGCAGGACTGCCATCTTAGCCTGTTACAGGCATGGGGAGGCTGTCTCCTCCTCCCCTGGTGGTGCATGACGTCATCACGCTGCGTCGCGCTGGGCCCCTGACGTCACGATGGGGCGGTTGACATCCAGGGAAAGGCAGCAGTGACGTGGGGGGGTGAGTACCCATTGTGATAATATGTGGTATGTTTAACATGTTCTGTAGCCCTCTCCTTGATAAAGGCAATATATTTGCCGAACGTTGGACCTTTGGTGGCACAATAAACTGCACCTTTAGAAAGACCGTGTGCCTGCTTCCATTCCTTTGCTTAAGTACCTCTGGGATGTCTGGACCTCCCTGGATACAGCGCACCGGCAGATAAGTACCCCCCTCCAGCACCTACCAGCGGTGTGCATGTGCTTCTACATATGGCTCTCAATTTAAAAACATCTCCAAGTTTTGTTTTTTTAGCGAAATGGCTGCCACGAGAGGACTTACCGGCATCTACAGCTCTCTCTTCTCTGCAGCTCTGTCCTCACTTCATCAGGCTGCTTCCATGTGCGCGGCGAACATCTCAAAGGTTTTTTTATAACATTCAATGCTTTATTGCTAACGAACACACACACACAATAGAGTAAATCACATCACAACATTACACCAATCCTACGGTGGAGTGGTAAAGAATCGCTACCAGTGTATGAAGGGCCATGGGGTAGATTCATGCATGGTATGCTAAAATTATTAGTGTAGGGAGGAGGTGTGTTGTGAGTGTGTGATTGTGTGTGATATGTGTGTGTGCGCGCGTTAGCAATAAAGCATTGAATGTTATAAAAAAAAATCACCTTGGAGATGTGCGCCGTGCATGTGGATGCAGCCTGATGAAGCAGGGAGAGAGGAGAGAGCTGCAGAGAGGAGAGAGCTGCAGATTCCGGGTAAGTCCTCGCATGGCGGCCATTTCGCGATCCCCGTTATAATGCGTTCTCATTATGTGGACCCCGAGCACTGCGTTATAACGGGTTCAGCTGTAACACATAAAGGGGAGAAGTGCTTCAGACAGAAAAGAAACATTTAGGAAAAGGAGTCCCTGCGCCAAAGAGCTTACAATCTAATTGGTTGGTAGGAAGGACGTACATAGTGATCATTCCAACAACGGTGTATCCCAAAAGCTGTTTATTAAAACAGTTTTAATAGTCACAGGAAAAATGTATATTGTCGCATGTTTCAGGAACAGCTAACTAGTTTCAACTACTGATTGTGAGAGTGTTAATGTCTTATTTAGATTAGCATTGTGGTAAGAAAAGATCTGCTCAGGGAAATGGGCCCCATCTCTAAATTTCATCCATACGTGTTAGTAATTCCCTCATCCACAAGACGAGCAATGACATAGTGATAATAGCTCTTTACAATGCATGTTTTGAGTGTATTGCAGTCATGTATTGAAATCTTTTGTTACAAGAGTATTACACAAGCCCAGAACACGTCACACCAATTATGTGGGTGGATGGCTGGAGAGTTAAACTATTAATAATGTTATACTGTATCAAGTTTCTGATGCTGTTTTTTTTTTTTTGTAACTGCAAAACTGACCCACCCTTAACCAACTTTCCAGTAATTTCTCATGAATTTTACCACTTTGTAGTTTGCACTTTTATTTATTCGTTGCTGATTTATGTGGATTTAAAGGGACTGATACTGTAGGGGGGAGCTATGGTTACTAGTGAATGCCCTAGTTAAAGCCCATTCTAGTTTTACACCTGCCTAGATCTGAGTCAGTAGCAGGGTGTATGAGAGATGTGCTTCAGGAGGACAGCCTCCATTCTACATGGAGACCACCGAAGCTGGAGGTGCAGAACCACAGATGAAGAATCCAGATGACACCTAAAGCCTGTCCTGATCTCTTATCATCGCAGATCAGCTCAGCTCTCCTGACCCTCACAGGTAATTGCACCACACTAAGGCTGAGGCCATGGTGCCTTCTCCCGTGTGGAGGCACGTGGAGGCTGAGGGAAAGCGGGTGCTTTTCCTGGCAATGGTGGACAGGCCATGGGGGGCGTTCCGCATGGACGTGAATATTGCCTTAAGGCAGTCTGTTTGCTCACCGTGTGGACGCATCCGCACGATCGGTGGCACCATGTCCGAGGCTTTAGGTAGCAGAAGCTGTGTATCTCTCACTGGGGGTGTGGGGGAAAGGGGAGGAGGAGGAGGGGGGACAGTGCTACATAATCATTCTGCAATATATTGTATTTGTTTGTATTTATTAATAATTGCTTTTAATACACAAGTATTCCCTTTGCACATAATGTATGTGATTATGTATAATACCTGAAATCACTTTCATACTGTTTCATTGTCAGAGCATTGCAGGGTTTGTTGCTTAGCAACTGTTACACTAGACTATTTGTCATTCCTCACTCCCCTCCTGGTGTCCTCTCCCAAACATGTGTGTCCTCTCCATAACACACACGTGTGTGTGTGTGTGTGTGTGTGTGTGTGTGTGTGTGTGTGTGTGTGTGTGTCTATATCATGTTCGTATCACTGATTTCCTAAATCCCCATGCAAGGATCAAAACATTATTTATTTATTTTTTTATACTCACTCTTCAACAAGACCACTGGAGTGCCATTTCTCTATGATTAAGTATCTATAAACCCTGCCAGTGAAGATTTCTGCAACCCCTAGGCTGTGCTAAAGTCTTCTACCATTCTCCCAAATATCTCCTGACCTGTCAGCAAGACCAGGAAATGCAGATAGTGATCGGACAATGTTAAAAATGAACATGTTCAGATTATTCCATTGGGGTTGAGTTTACATGAAGTCATGCCAATGATAATCAAAATGAGGAAAAAGAACCAATTCATAAAAAGGGACAGTGTCACTTGTTGCTGATTGGCACCACCAACTCACTATACTTTTATTTTTTGCTAAATATATTTGAAATTACGTAAATACGTAAAGTAGAAAAAAATATCTCCAAAAAAACTTGTAATTTTTTTTTGTTATTTAATCCACATATTCCCCATAATCAAAAATCTAAATTAAGCAAATGGATCAAAACTCCAAAAAAATTATAATATACTGTATATTCCCTCAAAGACACCTTAAAACACGTGAGCATAAAAAATATGCGAATCATATGCTAATAGCAGTCATTAGCATATATTTCCTAGGTATTTTAGGTGTGCCTATTTTTGTGCAGAGGTATCTCTCTCATATGAAACTTGAAAGTACTCCACACAAACATTTAATACTGACATTGAGTGATTTACAGAATACTTTTACATATTAAAAAATATATATATATATTTTGTATTGTATAAATAATATAAATGCTGCTGGGTTGCAAAGGTTGCAATTTACTGTTAAGATGTTGGTGCTAGCAAGTGATAATGTATATTGCCTAAGGCATAAACTAGCATACTATTTGAAACAACATTTTAGGACAATAGAAAGACAGATTGCACACAGACTACTACTTTTATAAGTGTAGCACCTGTTCCCACATGCCATGGAAGATCTGGTTACTACATGGGTATTGTCCTCGTGCTGTAGCTCACATGCCAGTTCAGGAGGTCTGAGTGGCTCCGCAGTTGTAGTTTTGGAGCAGTAACAGGGCAGGCTTTCTCCATCTCTTTACTGTGCAGTGCCTCCATCCCAGGAGGATCCTGCTAGATGCAGGCTGGTCCCCACAGGCAATACCCCTTTCCAATAATCACACACCATAGTTGGTCCAACAGCAGTATTATTGCATAACAGCATGATCGTCCTCCAGCCCTGGAGCAGACCGCAGGAGCTTGAGGCCCGAAGAGCCCCTCCCAATCTCCTTAACTCTCTTGTAGGGAAAAGGGTATCACACTGTCCCATAATCAATAACCTCAATTTGGTGGAGTGTCAGCTTTTATACCCAGGGGAAGGGCTTGTAATCCTGCACCATAACAGGACAGGTCCAGGTACTGACAGGCATCACACCATGTACATGTGATCCAGTCAGTACCCTCCCCAGGTATGACACTCCAACTGCCGGTTTACACCTGCCCCTGGATAAGGCGACATAGTACCCATCCAGGCTGCAACCTCAGTCTAGGCCCTGCACAGGAGTTTAACCCCAACACTGCCTGTTCTTACCAGAGAGATTTATAGAGTGATTTTGGATAATGTACAGTATAATGAGTTAACATTTCAGACTTAATTACATCAAGGGGCACAAATTCAAGAAGTAAGCGTATAAGCTCCAAGCTAAACACCATAGACCCAGTTATACATCTTAAGTTGTTTGAGTGCCGTGCAATTAAAATATTACATAGCTGGAAGAGTAAAAATACCATTTGCCAGAAGACTTGCTGTGTCTTTTGGCAGAATGTGTTTTTTTTTTTTGTTTTTTTTTTAGCATAGCCATTCTTCTTTCAATAGAGATGCATGTATAGCAGAATGTGTCTCAGTTTACATAGTTTGTATTTTGTGCACCTGTAAAAACAATAATTAATATTTAACTGAAATTATACAACTCATTGAAATACTAATTTAAATACTTATTTGAAAGCACAGCAAGAGAAAAATAGAAATCTGGCAAAAGGAATGGCTAAAAATTGCTAGAGGTACAGTAAAGGGAAAATTAAAGATATTAACATACTTTATTAACTGTGTTGGAAATGAAATGGTCAGTGTAATAAGTTCAGTAGTGGTATATGAAAAAGTGCCATTAATTTGAAATGGGAATAACAAAAGCCAATATTCCAAATGCAGCCAAATACAGTAGTTTAGAGTCCCAAATATATATTAAACAACCATGGACACTACAAATAATATATCTCTTGTGCACTCACTAGTGAAGTACACCTGTGCGTGAATTTATTTTTAGCATCCATGATTGTTTAAAAAAACAAAACTATATTTTACCTGTGTAATGTAATGATGTTTTTCTTTCCTTTTATTCCTCAAAGCATACCCTCCCATCTCAGTTGTATTATTAGACTTTGCACAACTGGACTGTTATTTCCGTGATACCTAAAATATCAGGTCTTGTACTGTATTCATACCTGAGGGCATCCGAGATGGCTGACTGACCTTTTTTGCTTGAACTTCTCTATAGAAAAGCTTAATTAACATTCCATTTAATTTAAAGTGCCCTAAATACCCAAGGATTTACCTTCACCAATCACCATTTGTGCTTGTGTGTATCAAAAATCAAAAGATTGACTCTGCATTGAGATTCACATCAATTTAACTTCTCCCTCCACATTCAAAGAAGAACCCTCCATGGCTGCAAGCACAGTGCAGTTAATTCCACAAAATCAAGGTACAGTATTTTACTGTGAAAACTAGAATCATCTCAGGATCTATACTCCACATGCCCAGAGACACCATCCGGCGTTCCTCTTAATCCAGCAAATAACCCTCCACTGTATTTTTGCATGTTATCCAACTCGGATAAAGATACTTTCCAACACACAGCACTCAAGCAAAATTTTATAAGTCACAAGGAAAGTGCTACTGTTTTACAAACCATGCTGTCTGTACACATGGAAGCTTGATGAATCTTCACTTGATAGATTTTTCACAACTCCACTTGAAAGAACTTTCCCATCTCACTCAAGCCTGCTCTGATGTTCAGTAGTGTCATATAGCATACAATGCTCACTCTGCCTTGCCCAACTATGAAGATTCCTGAACAAACTGGACACAGCAAAAACATTTTATATATCATCTGTCTATCACAGCAAGACAACCTTAACAATCCTAAATCATCCTACTAACACAACAAACCCAGCAATAAGGACTTTTTGAAATCTCCCTTCACAAGCTTGATTTAGGAATTCAGTTATCCCCACTCTCCTCTAGCACTAACCAACCCTCATAATGTGACCTCCACCACATTAACTGTTTCACTGCTGACCCGATGTATTCCTACACCTCTAGTCTCCTTCTATCACTCTGCTCTATTCATGCTGCAGTTCCTATCGAACCATCCCTTGATAAAGTCCAACAACAATCTACAAAAAAGTAACTCTTTCCCATACTTTCATAACTCCCTTACTCTCCTGCTCACCCACACTGCCAGAGAGGAGACAGATCAAAGTGGTGTCCAATAAATGAAATAGGGGTCAGAGGAACAGAATTAGGGGTCCTTTGTACTTTATCTCCATCCCCAGAGATTCTCTACTGAATGGACAGAACACCATCTGAGACTCCCTGGTTGTCCAATTAGAATGGTCTGTTTTCCAGATCTATTAGGAACAAGACAGCTATTATAGCTGACCTTATTGAATCAGCAGACCAGTACACCAGAGATGTTGTATATTACCACAACTACTACCAGCATAAGTAGTGCAGGACACTGTGTGGCTTTGGCAGGTTTGCATATGCACAGCACCTGGCTTCAGTTTTATTTTTTTTTACTCCTGCCACTGCCACCACCACCATGATATCACCCGTCATCATTATGTTATTGACAACCCAAAACTTGAAAATACTCATATATATATATATATATATTATTAAAAGATTATTTGGACCATCTAGTGGGGGAGGGGACCATAAAAACGATACAGTAGCACCCAAAGTGCCATGCTATGCATGCAGTGTAGCACCTGTCCAAACATCTGTCAGAATGAACAATTGTCAAATTAACACTTGGCATATGACAATGCAGGATGACCAGCCACTAATTACAAAGCATCTAGATTGGCAATGACATAGTGCATGGCTTATTGTGATGCATATTTACAGTATGTCCATAATTTTAACCTATGTTACTGTAAAATCTTTCATCAACACACGGGTGGGAGTTAGGGCCCCCCAGGACATATTTTTTGGGGGGCATCAAAATTATAAAACAAATATATTATTTTTACTATTATTAATGTGTTCTTATATGGTATATGAATATTTGTATCTCTTGAAATGCAGAACTGCTATGGGAATTTTGGGTAGTCCCTGGGGATGACCAACATGAGTCAGAGCGTCTAATTACTACTTGGTTTTAATAAATGCTATCGGAACGGCAATTACCGCAGCTGGCTGCTGGCACCCCACAATATGGGGTTAATGATCTCCTTGGCTAGCTTGCAGCTACTGATGTGATCCTACCCTTTGTCAAATCATGATTCATGAACCACCATCCACATTATTATCTTATTGTCAAAAGAAGCAATGTTGGCAACATACTGTACAGTATATTAGTTCTATTTGAATTTTTGTTGATTGGAACCTTGAAAGTATTTTGAGCACAAAGTAATAAGTAGTACTGAGGTCTATGAGTTTCTGAGGCCAGGTGAGATTAAATAAAACACTGGGTTTCTGACACATACACGAAAAGAAAAAAGCTGAAGCGCAGAAAAAAGTAGATGCAGAGAGAAAGTAATATAACAAAGTGACCTGGTGAATTTAGTTAGTAGTACTTCTAATATTTAAAGGATAAAGTCAGTGGGACATATTTACTAAGCAGTATTCTGCCATAAGGCTCCTTCAGTGCTGGAATATATTACAGCCTATTAAAATAAATGGACTGTAAAGTGTCTTCCCATGCCAGAGGTCTCATGGCACAAGACTGCTTATTAGATATGCTTCTCTTGCCCAGAAGAGGGTTGTCATGAAAGACCAGAACTTATCACCGGGATCAAGGCACTAGACAGGACAACGCAGTTCAATAAACAGTATTTATTCTTGCCGGAGCCAGCAAGCACAGCACAAAATTACAAACAGAACTTACACTCACCAACACAGGGAATAAAGGGGAAATACTAGCTACAGTACTTACAGAAGTTAGCTTCAATCAGTTTTCATCAAGGAAATCACAAGTGAAATGCAACCTGCTATGTCCGGATCGCGAATTCCCCATGGCCAGAGTAATTGCAGCGCAGCTCCCTGCTGTGTTAATTCTACCATGCTAATAGCAAGATAGGAGAAAGGAAGAGGCACACATATTGTAGTGGAATCAAATGATTTCAAATGTATTGATGCATCAGAGCTAAAAATAGTAACGTTTCAGGACAAGCAGTCCCTTCCTCAGACCGAACAGGTGTTTGGTCTGAGGAAGTGACTGCTTGTCCTGAAACGTTACTATTCTTAGCTCTGATGCATCAATACATTGAACTCATTTGATTCCACTACAATTTGCGTGCCTCTTCCTTTCTCCTATCTTGCTATTACTTTGGATCCAGCTTTGGGACGCCAGGATCAACGGAATGTGAGCACCAAATGTAAACTCCTTAAATTTTTTTCTTTAAAACAGTGGTGTGCCACCTATAATCTCCTTTGTAATTCTACCAGGCTGCCACCAGTCTGGAAGAGCTGAGCAGTGAGAACAGAAGGAATCAGTCCCTCTCCCTGTACAGCTCTAACAGGTGATCATGCTGTTTTTATTTTAATTATATAGTATTGAAGCAGGGGGTTTCTGGAGATGAACCACATTAATTTCCGATCCAGGGACCCCTGCTTCCTGAGTTACAGGCCCGGTATGGTGTGCCGGAATCTCCTGCAAGTTTAATTCTCCCGCGCCACGGCGCATGTAAATGGGACATTTAATTAAAGTGTTACTGGTGTTTTAATGAGGTGGGTGAAGGTTGTACTGTAGTTTACCCAGGGTGGGTGGTCAGGCCTCCCGGGAAGGTTACTGGTGCAGTTAACCCCTTAATTACCTTTGCAGTTACAACTGTTAAGGTAATTAAGGGGTTAATCCCTCCAACTTCACACCCACCTTGAGTATTCCCATCCCCCATCCTCTCTACCCCATCACACACACACACAAATGTAAAAAAATTACTAGTACTAGCGCTTTTGCCCATTTGTGATGCAAAAAAAAACAAAAATTGGATAATTAAATAAAATATACATTAGAATACAATGCAAAAAAACACTAGCCAATACACCCATTGACTGCCACTGTAGTTACCTATGCCCTCAAACGGGGCACAGAATCAGACTGGAAATGAATGGGCAATATAAAAATAAAAGCAATTTAAAAAAAACATTATGATAAAATAAAAACAAACAATTTTTTTGGAGTGATATGATATCACCTTAAGGGGAGGAAAGCCACCCAGTCAGTAATATATTCATCCCTCCCTTTAAAGCTGCAGTTCAGTCTTTTTTTTTTTTAAATTTTTTTTTTTACTTCAATAGTTTTATGTGTGCAATCTCTATTTACCTAAAGAACTGTATAGCTGCAGGTCAATCCGTTCTCCATGTATTGATCGGCGAAATTTGGCGACATTTTTAAAGCTGGGATTTGTTTATAATTTACCTCCGGCAGTCAGTGCAAGACTCATGAATATTCATGAGTCTCCCAGTGACGTGTGCTCGCTCCCGATCTGCCACTGTGTGGTGCCCCCTTCTGCCCGATCCCTGTGGCTGTCAGCCTGCGTGAGATGGAGAGGGCTTGTGCCGCCAGTGGGGAGGGGGGAGCGGGAGATGTGTTTCACTTCTGCTCCGATCCCTGTGCCTGCCTCCCTGCCCGTGCGGGAGATGCAGGGGGGTTGCGCTGCCCTCGTGGGGGGTGGGGAAGGGAGGGGGGAGTGGGAGATGTGCCCCTCAGTGTCACACACACACACACACACACACACACACACACACACACACACACACACACACACACACACACGCGCATACACACACACATGCATACACACACATGCATACTATATATATATATATATAGTTCTTCAGTATTTATTGATACCTTTTTTTTATTTGGACCAACAATTTGTGTCATGGGACAAGCTTTCAAGAGTTTTCCTCTTCCTCAGGTCAAGCAATACCATAAATATATATGCACATAAACATGCACACACACAGTATATATGTGTGCGTGTGCGCATGTTTATGTGTGCGTGTGCGCATGTTTATGTGTGTGTGTGCGCATGTTTGTGTGCGTGTATATGTGCGCATGTATGTGTGCGTGTGCGCATGTTTGTGTGTGTGCGTGTGTATGTGTGCGTGTGCGCATGTATATGTGTGCGTGTGCGCATATATATGTGTGCGTGTGTGCATGTTTATGTGTGCATGTATGCATGTTTATGTGTGCGTGTGTGCACAGGGTCCTGTGCCTGCAAAATGTCTCTGTAAAGTGCTATGTAAAACTAGCAGCGCTATACAAGAACAAGTCATCATTAATTTTAATTACACACATTGAATTGTACACATTCACATAAAATTAAATATACATATTGTTTACAGTATTATATACACTGGCGACACACTTTATTCGAGCTCGGCTAGTCCCACGAATTCGGGTATACCCGGGTGTATTGAGGTTTGTGACTGTTTTCTGCCCGAGTGCATTGAGGTATTTTCCAATACATAAAAAATTGTCTTTCAAAGTTGTTTTTTAAAAAAAAAGAAAATGCTACAAGTATTTTCTCACAGTACAGAATTGATTTATTAAAAAAAACCCACACATGCAGGATATTGACTGAACTGCAGCTTTAAGTGACATCCCATTCCCTGTCCCCCCAAAAAGGGAAGGCATCACATGGTACATCCACCAATCGTATTGGTGGTTGTACCATGTGATTCCATAAAGTTTGGTAGAGAAGTCATTCCCTGCCAAACTTAATGTACATGGGTCTGTCATATGTGACGTAACATGCCCTATATGGCTTGTCATGTCTCATTTAACAGAAAGAAGACGGTGTAGCAACAGTCCTTCTTGACCTTTTAAAGAGAAGATAGATTTACGTACCAGGGACTCCACTTCAAGCAACTGAGAATCGTGAAATTCTACATATCATGCTGTTTAAGTTGAGGATCATTGCTTCGTGAGTCAAAAGTTGTTGGTGCTGCAGTTTGATGAGGAGGATTAAAGCCTTCATCCCGGCAATGGTAAGATACAATCAATGTGCATTTAATTGTTTTATTTTTAGAATGCCCATTGATTGTCTATAGGGTGAACTGCAGTAACAATAAATGCCTTTCTTGGCAACTTGGTTTTAATGTAATGTTTTGGTTCTGGCTACTAACTGTTTTTAAACGGGCAAAACGCTATTAGCCATATATTGCTAATAGGACTTTAGCCCATTACTGTGTGTGGTGGGGAGGCGAGTTGCTGGGGGCAGAGGGGGTGGGTAGTAACTTGCCTTGTTTATTGCCAATGTGGCTGTGCCTCCCATTGAGGGCATAGATAATCACAGTGGCAATCAATGGATGCATTGGCTAGTGGATTTTATGTGTTGTAACCACCCACCCTGAGCAACTACAGTACATCCTTCACCCACCCCATTAAAACACCAATAACCCCATAATCACCTTAGCGGTAGTAACCGCTAAGTTAAGCAACGGGTTATTGGTGTTTTAATGGTTGGGCATCAGCCTCTTCTTTACTAAATGATTATAAAGAGGCCAACTTTCATTCTGGCAGGCGTAAGTAAAACATGTATTAATATATTTTATTTTATTAGGGCATTTGTCAATTGTGACGGTAGGGGTAGGTGGGGCACCTAATAAAGAGAAATCCCAGCTATTTACCCCAAAATCCATGTAACTTGGCGAGCTACAGTATGTAAGGTTTATGTCAGCTAAATGTAATTTAATATCTGGGGGAGAACAGGGAATGCATTTCAAAGTCTGAATTCTTTATTCCCTGTAAATGCAATCCCCCAGTGAATCAAAATTGTTCTGTGATGTGATTTGGGCTAGCTGTAATTCTAAGTCCTGTCTTTTATATAATTACCTTATGTCTGTATTTATTCCTGTGTTAGCAATTCCCCCCAACTTAGATTCTTGGTGATGCAATTAACATGTTAGCCCTGCAAATGTAAATTAAGTTATGTGCCTGCCATTTCTATGGAGAAAGATTATGCAATCAATTAAGCAGAACTGTTCTATAGAAAAGATATGATCAGAACAAAGAGAGGGCACTAGTTAATAGAATCAGTTACCAGGTCTGAGCACCAGGCGCTGTTTCTCTTGGCTGGCTACCCTTGCTAAATGTTAAAGGATAGCCACCAAGGGAAATATAAGGAACACTGCTGATCCGCGCACTAGTCCATTTCTGGGAAGGAGTGTGGAGACCATCTCAGAGACACTCTGGAAAGGAGTGGGGAGAGGGGAAACCCATTTGAAGTGGGTCCCTGCAACTAGGAAAGGTAGATCTCATTCCCCCAGACTCCTATAAGTGTGTATATTTTTGTATTTTGTATTTTTGTGTGTTTCCGACGATTTATCCAAAATAAATGTAATTTTATTTAACTGTCTTATTTTGCTTTGTGATTGATCCCTTAAATATAAATGGTATTGAATGACCTGTTCTGTTGTGACACCCATACCTTGGGGAGGGGGGGGGGGTAAGGTTAGAGGTTGAGAGTGTGGCTTAAGGTAGTTACTTCAGGATGGGTGGTTAGGCTTCCAAGAGGGATAGTGGCATATGTTAATACCTTAATTATCTTAGTAGTTACTACTGCCAAGGTAATTCTGGGATTAAACCTGAACACCCACCCAGGGGCAACTACCCCCTTCACCCACCCTCTGTACCTTCTTAACCCCCCCTACCACCAACAAAGCATGTACTTCAGTTTAACTCATTAATTACCATAGCCAATAATGTAATTAAGCTATTTTAATAACATAGAATTGAAGGGGGTCTCCGGAGCTGAATTGCATTCATTTCAGCTTTGAGGACCCCCTGCTTCCTCAGTTGTTGGATCTCTGTTTCAGAGGCCAGTGTTCTACTCTCCACCTCCTCCAGCCTGTGTTCGTGCGAGCCAAGGTACTACAGCGTCTCTTGCGTTATACTTTTTAGATCCGATATCTTCTCTTCAAACAGAAGGAAAATTAGTTTCAGCACATCTCTAGCTGTAGCCTCTGCTGAGGACATTTTCTGTTCTCTGGGTTCTGGTCTTGCATGTCTTGGGGTGGGAACAGCCACTTGTGCGACCAGAGCACACTGTGCTTTCCTGGGGCCTGTGATGCAATGTCTGGTGTTGGCCTGTAGCATGTCTCAGACCTCTTCCATTAGTCACTCATCCCCCTAGCCTGGTTTGTCTGTGTCTCCTCTGAGCGGCCTAGCGGGTGCCTTCTCCCGGTCATGCTAGGTTCTAAGCCTCCTCTGGGACTTCCCCCTACCTCCCTGCTCAGATCCTTGCCCAGTGCTATCAGCCGCAGGCAAAATGTTGTGCTGCCTCCTGTGTCCCCACCGGGCACTTTCTCTACCGCGGCTCTGCGGTGCTCCCCAACCTCACAGTCTCTGTTGCTGCTGACGGGATACCGGCAACCCCCAGGTCTGCACCCCTCTATCCTCAGGCATGGGATCCATGGCAGCCCAATCAGGCCCACAATTTCCACCTCCCTGACACTGCCGCACAGACTGCCTCCGATCACCCGATCACCTCTGGACCACAGATGCACGCCTGGCAGCCCACTCTGTCTGACCTGCGTTGCTCAAGGGAATAGTTTTAGTGCAGGTTTGGGGTGGTGTGCTCTTTCATGGAGAATATTAGTTGAGGTTTGTGAGGAGCACTTTTAAAAGGTAGACATTGCCAAGGCCCGCACACTGGAAGTTGACCCCCGCTTTGTTAATAGGGGGATTGGAAAATCCCCCCTACTCTGCACTTGGCACTGATCAGTCAGCACTTGGTTCATGGTTCACCCACTCAAGTATGGGGCAGGGCGACAATTGATCTTACTGCATCTGTAGGTGTCAGATTCCATTTCCAGTCTTGTGGGGGTGGAGACGGTCCGGACCGCGCTGGTGCAATTTGCATCAGAGCACTTTCAATTCTCCCGCTGAAAAACCTGCTTTCCTCTTTTCTGGCTCAGCTATAGTCCTAGATTGCAAAGAAAGTAAACATTTCATACTTTACAGAGCTCTCTGGTTTGTCTTTGTGTATCTCCAGCACAGCCTTAGAGTACACTGCTTAATTATTCTAGACGACAGGCTCAGCATCAACTTCTGGAGTGCTGCTCAGGTCCCCTTTTTTAATCTTCCTCTCTGCCCTAGGAAAGCAAGTATAGGGGCTGGTGAACAATCAGTGCACGGATTAGGCTCATAGATCAAACAGGAAGAGAAGGCTCACATATATGGACCCCAGGGCTGGGGAAGGGTTTTGAGAGAGCTAATGGGCTTTGGAGGGAAATACAAACTGACCAATAGGAGCAGAGCCTACCAGAGGGACTCCACAAAGGCTTCTCCCAGCCAACAGGATATCTCCAATTCCACTTTGACTGGGGAGGCAGCAAACGGCTCTTGCCTTCAGGCAGATGCCCCTACACCCCCCCCCCCCGCCTGAAAACCATCTCTGGACACCATTCCCTTCCCTCCTGTAAATCTCCTCCCCATCCAGTCCCAGCAGCAGCCATTTTCTCTCGACATGCAGGCGGTACACAGGGTTTCTAAGCCCTGCATGTCAACGGTCTCTTGCTCTGCTTTATATAGTTACACCACACACATGTTTATGCTTTATTACATTTACACAACAGGAATACCCCATTCCTCATATGTTGCCTTATACTTGTAAACCCAATAACATTTTGTCTGCTGTGGGAAGCCAGAAGAATCCCTCACTGCCGTTTGTAAAATTTTATTTATTTTAAAATGAAGGATTTTAATTCAGTATGTATCTTGCACTCTGGAAGATGGCACATTGTATATTTTTGTCCCTCTTCTGTTATACCGTAGCCACCTTTGTGAATATCGGTCATGTAGCACCCAAATTATTGTTCATATCTTTAGTAGTTCCCTACGCCTGGCTTCCTTTAAAAGCAGACCACTTCCACTTCCTGGTTGAAAGTTTAATGTTTGTTGTGGAGAACATCTGAGATACCTGTGAGATATGCTAATAGCTAGTTAGAAAGTTTTTGATCCACGATCATGCTTCCTAAGTGTCTTTCAGTTGATCAACTCCCACCTCTTGCAGCTCCTATGAGTGGAGGTATTACCTCCTTCACAGATGTCCACCGAAGGTGAACCGATCATAAGAGTAAAAGCACAAAGCGCACCAAGGGTAAAAGATATGTATTATGGACAGAACACATATATGCACATAGTAACTTACATATAAAGTATCTGTAATCCAGTGGATTCTTTAGAAGTATATGTCAATGCTGCCCCATTGAATAGGAGTCTGACTTGGAGATGACTGTGTCTCTGAGCCACTTCGCATTAGACAGCATATCCTGTATGTGACAATGCGGTGTGTCTCCTATGCTCCTATACTCATGGTGTAAAACCGGCAACCGGCAACTGGCAGTATAGCCCGACGGCAAAAAACACAAGGTGTAACACAAATGCAAGGTGCATGGGTAGTAGTGATAGTCTATCGCGTCTCCTATCTCCGATGCTTGTAGTGTTGAGCCGGCAACCGGCAGTATATCACAACCAGCAATGTACACAAAGTATGACACAGGTACAGTGTATGGAAAAGTACGATATGCTCTACCACTATGCGCTTCATCAGGACCATCTAATGAAGCACATGCGTGTGTGAAACGCATAGGTGTAGAGAATATTGTAATTGTCCATGCAGTTTGTCCCTGTGTCATACTTTGTGTACATTGCCGGTTGTGATATACTGCCGGCTTGCCGGCTCAACACTACAAGCATCGGCGCATAGGAGACGCGGTAGACTCTATTGTTACTGCCCATGCCCCCTGCCCTTGTGTTACCCCTTGTGTTTGTTGCCGGTCGAGCGTTACAAACGGTTGCTAGTTGAAGGTTTCACAATGAGTATAGGAGCATAGGAGCATGCCGCATTGCCACATACGGGATACGCTGTCCAATGCGAACCCGGAAGTGATGCTGAGACAATCAGCTGTTCCCAGTGCATGGGAGCAAGCAATTCAAACACAGGATCGTCTCCAAGTCAGACTCCTATTCAATGGGGCAGCATGGACATATACTTCTAAAGAATCCATTTTTTCTCACTGACTCAAGTAGTGCTCCAACTTTCCTATTACATATTCATAAAGAATCCACTGGACTACAGATACTTTATATGTAAGTTACTATGTGCATATATGTGTTCTGTCCATAATACATATATTTTACCCTTGGTGTGCTTTGTGCTTTTTGTATTATGCTAGTGGCTAGATTAGCTACATGTGCCAGCAGTGAGAAGCTCAATGTGTGATGCAACAGCTGTGCTACCCATTAGAACTGCAGCCTAGAAAATTCGTCGATTTCGACTGTAGTCCTGTTGGTTTTTTTTGGTTTGTTTTAAAACATTTTTATTAGGAATTAGGCAAGTTTACAGGCATATATCACATCGCAGTATCCTAATACATATTTGTTTTCCATTTTATCGTGTTGGAGAGTGGGGGGGGGGGTACCGCCAGAGTGGCGCGACCATCTGTGATCACTGGATGACCAGGGGAGCGAGAGGTCTGAAAAAGAAGGGGAGATGGGGGGGGGGGTGAGAGGGGGGGGTGAGAGGCAGGGGGGGTAGGGAGGAGGGGGGTAAGGGCGGGGGAGGGGGGGGACCACTGACCCAACCTTCCTTCAGACTAATGTCTGGTTAATCACGGTTTCTCAGTTCGGGTTCCTTTGGGTGTCAGTGAACCTCCCAGGGTTCCCATATTTTATAGTGGCTTGTAGTCTTACGCATAAGAAACACTGTCAGTCGTTCCATAAGCATTACGTCATCTATTCTTCTCTTAACCGCCTGGATGGAGAGGGGTGAGATCTTTTTCCAGGAGAACGCCACAGCGCACCTAGCCGCAGTAAGAATGGAGGAGATTAATTTTCCTACCGGGCGGTCAATTTCCTCTATTGACCTGCCAAGGAGGTAGGTCAGTGGATCTGGGGAATTGTGAGGCTGGTTACCTCTTGGATTAAAGTTTGGATTGAAAGCCAAAAGTTTTGGATTTTTGGACACGACCACCAAATGTGGGCTATGTCTCCTCTCTGTCCACAGCCTCTCCAACATACATCCGAGGCCAGGGGGTAGATTTGCTTCAATCTAACTGGGGTAAGATATCAGTGGAACATGATTTTATAGATATTCTCTTTTGTTGTGGTACAAATGGAAGTTACTGAAGCTGCGTCCCATATGTCCTCCCAGTCTTCTCTATCTATGTCTATATTTAGTTCCGCCGCCCACTTGGACATGTAGTCGTGAGTGGAGGGGCCTGTTGTTATCTCCATGACAGCATATATGTTAGAGATCAGGGCTGTTTGATGCGTGCCAGTTTGGCATAGCCTCTCAAAGTTGGTGAGGGGAGGAAACTCGAATTTTGGGGACAGTTTTTGGAGAAAATGTCTAATGTGGAGATACTTGAATGGGCTCAGTTCTGCGGCCCCGTGTTTTAATCGTAATTCTTGAAAGTTCAGCAGCCTTCCACCGCTCAGCAGATCGGCGATCACCCTGATCCCCTTCAGTCGAAAATAGTCAAATTGTTTGGGTTCACATCCTGGGGGGAGGTGGGGGTTGTTATGGATCGGAGTAAGCAGTGAGCCTGGTGTTGTTAGTTTAAACTTCGTTCTGCATTTCCGCCAAACTTCCCAGGTGTGTCTTACAGCGCCAAGGTCAAAACTGCGGGGTGGTCTAGCCCCCTTGTCTATGCACCAAAGGTGGGCCTGCAGAGAAGGCGTTTTTACGTAGTGGGATTCAATGTTTAGCCAGCAATAGAGGCCCGGGTCTGCGTTCCACACTACGGCTTGCCTCAAATGGGCTGCTAAGTAATACTTTGTGATATCTGGGACCCCCAGGCCCCCTCTTCCTCTAGATGCCAGGAGGACCGACCTGGCAACTCTGGGTCTTTTGCCCTTCCAAATGAAATTAAGCATTTTGTTTTGAATGTTTTTAAGTTCAGAGCCGGGGACATGGATCGGGAGTGTCTGGAAGAAGTATAGCAATCTGGGGAGTATATTCATTTTTACCGAGATCATCCTTCCGATCCATGAGATCTGGTAGTCTTCCCATTTATCCAGATCCTTTTTGATTTTTCCGAACAACGCTGGTTAGTTGTATTTATATAGTGATTGGTAGTTGCCTGATACATTCACTCCCAAGAATTTAATGTATGAGGAACTCCATCTATAATTTAAGTTTAGTTTCAGTAGGTTAACTTCCGGCTCTGGGACATTTAAGTGTAGGGCCTATGATTTGTCATTATTAATTTTGTAGTCCGAAATTTTGCCGAACTCTACCAGTTCTTTATGTAGGTTGAGAAGAGATGTTTGGGGGTGGGTTAGAGACAATATTATGTCGTCGGCAAAAAGCGAGATTTTATAATTTGTGTCGCCAATTGGTACGCCCTGAATGTTTACGCTCTCGCGTATTTTGGCCGCCAGTGGCTCAATCGTCAGGGCAAAGAGAAGAAGGGACAAAGGGCAACCCTGCCTTGTACCGTTCTTATTGAAAATCTTTGCGCTGTGCCTCCCGGGAGCTTAATTGCTACTGAAGGGTTTTGGTACAATGCTCGGACCCCCTCGAGAAATGAGTC
Source organism: Ascaphus truei (assembly GCA_036426205.1). Lineage (NCBI taxonomy): Eukaryota > Metazoa > Chordata > Amphibia > Anura > Ascaphidae > Ascaphus > Ascaphus truei. The sequence goes on from WSYH01001528.1 coordinate 29,019, forward strand.
CTTGAAGCCGAATTTTTGCATGGTTTTGTCTAGGAATAGCCAATTGATTCTGTCAAACTGAAATACAAAGAAAACAAAAGCACAAACGCACATAGTGAAGTATGTAAAAATTATATATATATATATATATATATATTGTGAAGGTAAAATATCTGCGTACATCAGATCAATTGTTAATCAGCATTTCATGTACAGCACCGACATTGTTTATTGCACTAAATCACGACGGCACGCCGAGATCTACCCCAGCTGCCGCCAGTAACATCCGCGCGCCGCCGCGTTTCCCCCACGCACCCCCCCTCCACTTCGCGCGCAATTTACCTCCCTTCCCGACCCCGTACCCGGCTCCTGCTCTGCCCCTCTGCTTCCCCGCACCCCCGCTTACCTTCATTTGATCTCCAGGGGTGTCGGGGAAGCCTGGGGAAGCCGGGGAAGACGGGGAAGCCGGGCGCGCATGTTACTGTGACGTCACAGTGCGCCGCCACGCGCCGCGGCTACCCGCTTCCCAGCCGCATGGAGCCGGCGGCTTTTGCTTCAATAAGCAATGTCGCTACTGTACAATGACATGAGTTACTCGACGTCACAGAGTCACCACTGGATCGAGGGACATCTGCCCCATTGCCGAGGAGGGAATCTCCGCCTGGGAACACACCGTCGCGACACTTGGGGTAAATGCTCCTGTCCTCTCCAAAGTCAAGGCAGGAAGCCCCCGCAGGTTAAGGCCGTCCAAACCGCCTCTCCGTCCAGCTGATCGCCAGTGGAGATGCTCTCAGGAGTCAGAGCTGTTACAGCCGTGCCAGGCTGATTCGCCGAGTGTCCCGTAGGTTGTTCACGACCGGCCGTAAAGTGAGGATGGCCGTAAAGTGGAATATCACGTCACTTAGATATTTCAAAGTTCCACCGAAAATGCTAAAAACTCTACATGAGTGTAGGCACGCAGATTGAGATAAAGATTATCATATAGGCTATTAAAATCTATCCAACGCGTTTCGTAGTGAAAGCTACTTCATCAGGGTTATTCCAATTCCTCTTTTGTGATCTTCCCGTTGAGCGTCTCATTCTCCTTCTCTGTTAGGGATGGGAGATTGCAATTGTCTAGATAATTCGAGACTGCTGTGAGCCTTGATGCTCTGTTATTATCCTCCTGAGTTCTGAGGTTGTATAAGTTGGTGTAGAATTTGGTGAATTCTTCCGCAATGTGTTTGTCATTATACAATATGTCACCTGACCTGTTCTTAATCGCAGTTATTTGGGACCTTTTTTGTACCCCTCTTAATTTGCTGGCCAAATGTTTGTGAGCTTTGTTACCCTTGTCGTAGTATCTCTGGTTAGTCCATCGAAGGGCTTTTTCGACATCCTCTAGTTGGATTTTTTTCAACTCGTTTCTAGCTGCAGTTAAGGCTTTATATATTTTCCCTGATGGGTTGGATTTGTGTTGCTGTTCTAGTTATTTTCTCTGTCAAGTCTTTGAGTAATTTTGCCTTAATTTTTTCTATTGGATGCTATAGAGATAAGAGTACCTCTGATGGTTGCCTTATGGGCCTCCCATAGTACCACTGAGGATGAGACTGTACCTGAGTTGGTCTTAAAGTACATAGACAGGGCTGACTTGATTTGTCTCTCTATTTCCGGGTGATTCAATAGTGAATCGTTTAGTTTCCAGGTAAATGTGCTCGTCTTTATGAATGGAACAGAGAGAGTTAATGAAATAGGGGCATGATCCGACCATGTGATCGGGCCTATATCAGTTTTCTGGGAGGCCTCCAAGACATTCTTGGTTGTAAAAAGGTAATCAATGCGAGAGTAGGTCTGGTGGGGTGCGGAGTAAAAGGTATAGTCCCTTTGGCCCTGATGCTGAGATCTCCAAACGTCCACTAAGGAGAATTCTTTGATAATGGCTCTGAATGCCGTTCCTGTCTTTAGGGAGAGTACCGTGTGTGGGCGGTTTGGGGGGAGTGTACTATCCTCCATTGGGTTTCAGGCCATGTTTAGATCGCCCCCTACTATCAGTGAAGATATGTAGTTAGGGTCGAGAGTACTTAGAACTTCTCTCAGGAACTCTGGTTGGTTCTTGTTTGGTGCATAGAGGTTGATCAGGGTGATCGCCGTATCCGCTAGTGAGCCATATACCACAAGAAATCTATCCCCTGGGTCTGAAACTTTTTTGACGAAATTGAATGGATTTCCATGGCGGATTAAGATAGCGACCCCTCGTTTCTTACTACTGAACAAGGAGTAAAAGCCCATCGGGAATGTATTATTACATATTTTAGGTGGCTCGTGGTCTGTGAAATGCGTCTCCGGGAGAAAGATGATATCTCCTTGGGATTTTTTCATCTCCTGGAGAGCTAGTTTTCTCTTTCTGTGGCTCTGTAGCCCATTGACATTAAGGGAGATAAGTTTGTTTGGGGCCTGGCTAGCCATTTTAGGGGGGCTTTAAGGATCACCCTTTCCCAACCGGGGGATCTTGATTGACTACTTTGTCTGTGGGGTTGTAATTTTCGTCTCTGGTGGAAGAGGATGACCTATTATCTGGGTCTGGGTCAGCAGGCTGGGGAGGTGGCATTATTATTAAAACACCATAGGGTCCCCCCCCCCCGCCCTTACTGACAGCGAATGACGACCAAAACAGCAGCTAGACCAGAACCCACGCAATCAGCACCGTCAAGCTACCTACATCCCTCTGCTCCTTAAAAGTGACCCTCAGCCCCCAGGTTTACATGAAATCAGCGCAGCCCCCCCCCACCCAGCTAGGCCAAACATAAGATCACCACATGAGACCCAACACCACCCCGCAACAGGGGCACTATCAGCCAGCGAAATTATAAATGCAGAAAGAGAAGAAGTTACTGACTATCGGTCGGCGATAGATTCACAACGGCTATCAGATAGAGCAGCCGATACCCCAGCTCACAACAAGGGCACATGATAGTTTAGATGTATGTATAATATTGTCTAGAATCGTTTTGGTTAAGGTGATATATGACGTCAATGCTACTTATACGGCGCTATGAAAAAAGTTTATATACAGCCGGCATTCATCGATTGTGGCTGACCCTCCTGTGGGGAAATACTGTTTAACATCTCCGAATGGATGTGATGCAACAAAAGGCTTACCTGTATACCCTGATCATCACCAGCACCGAATTAAGTTTCACATTTAGTAGATATTTGAGTTGACGACGTTTAAGAGAGTAACTGAAGGAGACAGGAAAAAAGAAAAGAGGAACAAGAAAGGGGGGAAAAAAAGGGTAAGGTCTCCAGAGAAAAACAAGATTAAATAGGAGACGTTAAAGAAGTCCAAATGGCTACAAACCACCCCCCATACCGCCCCCGCCCCCCGGCGGGCGCCCCCCAACAGTGAACCAGAAGCCGCCGCACCTTCCGACGGGTAGGGACCCCCCCTACTGAAAATCAACAAAGGCGAACAACAACTCAATAGAAAAGGAAGACAACCGAACCCCGGCTCACAAAACAATAAACGCAACACCAAGAGCACAAGTCGCCCCAATTTCCACTTTGACAACCCACAACTGCCCTCCCCCTCGCTTCCCCATTTCCGCACCTCTCCCACACTCCCCCACTCCCTCCCCCCACTCCCCTCCACCCGCAGGGAACAAAAATACAGTTGTATCTGTTACAAATATGGGTACACATCTAAATTTACATGTATCCTTCACATAATGCCTTTTTGTAGAGCTTAAAACATTAACTGATGCAGCAAGAGACACATATACAGTGGTGACTTATAAGGGCAGCCCTATCCTCTGTATGTCTTGTTTAACAACATTTTGACAGGCACTAAACAGTGGTCTAAAGCTATTACAATAGCCTCCGTGAAAATAGCAAGGCCAGGTATTCTGTTTAACCTATCAATTCCAGAGCTTGGCAGAAGACGTTTTAACCTTACACCCCCACACTCTCCTTTGTTTCTGAAAGAACAAATCATTGACAATCCCATTTATCTTCCTGCAAACCACTCAGGAGAGGAAAAACTCAAGGAAGAAACAAACTCCAAGAGACCATGTGCCTGCAGAAAAACCTATCTCTTTAGGTATCTTATGGTTTGATAATCAGAGATGAAACATTGGGGGTTGACGAGTACCAATACTATTGGTATTTCTCGCCTCTTTGTGGGAGGATATACATAATGGTAGAAGCAGAAGAGAAACATCTTTCTTGGCAAAAAATAGAGCTGATTACCTTTTAGCATCTGATTAATTCATACAACAGAGTAATAAACTGCGGTGTATCCTAATTCCGTAAAGAATTTAATTCCAATACACCGAGCCAATTTTCAAGCCAAAGTGTAAAATCAAATTATTTTTTGTTCCTCTCTATTTCTAGATTACATTTCTGCTAAGAGTATCCATATCGTGTTACTTTTTGATTGGGTGTCAATATATCAGAACGGCATTCTTTACCCACTAATTTACAAAACCCTCTTTGTGCTGCCATCAGATAACCCAATGCCATACAATTTTACAAAAACTACTCTTCTTATCTATTCTGAGCCTTAAAATGCGTCTTTAGTATCGTGAAAAAACAGCATTTATATTGACTACTAAAAATCCCCTTTTGTATTAAATCATACATTCCTAAAAGGGTATTAGACCTCCCACTACTCTCTTAACTGAGCTATTTTTAATAATTAATGCCTTTCAATTCGTATTCTTTGCTTAGGTATGATGAAACATTATTTAAATTCTATTCTGATCAAAGTGGGGGTTGGTGTGGGTTAAATTTCCTAGGAGCGACTGCCCAACACATACATCTTACATACTACATTACTCAGAATATCGGAACAGACAAAATGGCTGCCATAGGCAAAATGGTTGACTTGTGATCCTTTCCTGTGGTTGACACCGCCCTTGGGTGACCTCCCCACCTTCCTCATATCCAATCTTCTCAGCCCCTTCTTACCTTTAGAGACAGTCTTTTTAAAGAAACAGTAACCATATCATAGTCCTGCCCGGACCAAAAAAATAGTCCATAGTACATAACTTGATTTCTTTCTGGCCATTGTATTGGCCCAGTTGATTTTTTTTTGTCGGTCTCTTCTTCTGGGGGGCTGCTGACATCTTCATCACCAAAAAGAGACATCAGAATCGGTGGGGGGGGTGCAACGCACTTCAGGACCAAAGTTTTGCTGTTCATAACACAGAGAGTAATGAGTAGGACAGACACACATACAAAAAAAATCCATAGCTTGCTCCCAGCGAATAATCTAACCACCAAGTCCCAACAAATCCCAACCCTCATCTCACCTTCAAACACTGGAACCACTTTACCAAATAACATAAACTGGTCTAGTTGCAAGATAATACTTATCTATCCTTCTATACAGAGTCAATAATTTCCTAGGGTAAACTTGTATTTCTACTCCCTTCATAACCAATTCTTATAGATATAGTCTACAAATATCTTATAGCATCTTGTCTTTTTCCAAGGGGTTAAATATAACTCTCGTGTTCCTGGGGTGCAATTTATTGGGTACGGATAGTACATTGGGATATATGGACCTAGATGTGGGCTTGTTTACCAGGATTCCATTATATAACAAAATATTCTTGTTACTACCTTATCGTCTTCATGTGGACACACTTACAGTATATAACCTAATAGAATAAACATTGTAATTAAAATAATAAAAACCTTGTAAAAAGAAAAGAAGTTATTAAAAAAGTTCAAAGTTCATATGTTGAGGTCCGATGTTTTTCTTATGAACTTTTCTCCTTTTTTTGGTTAGTGCGGGGTTTCTTATGAACCAAACACCAAACTGAGACGGCTGTGTCTTTAGGCCTTCCTCCTGTGTTGAGGTTTAATTTGAAGCGACTGTGGGCGCAATTGTGTAACATGGACAGGAAAAAAATACTCTGACTGGGTAAGAAATTGTGAAGGGCCCTCCACTTTAGATGAAAAGCCGTTTGCGTCACCTTATCTTCATCTATTGGAAGGACTGCATCTGGAACATGAGACACTCAGAAATTGCATTAGTTTTAACCACAATAGATTGCTGATTAAAATCGTCTGTTAGAGCATAATCATACAACATTAAATCTTACAAGGTACCTAGGGTGACCATTGGTCTTCCCATGAGAGAAAATTATATCTGATTGTCCATTAGGCCAGGCCAAATACACCTTTATATTTAAGGGATCAATTACAAGGCAAAACAGGCAGAAAAATAAACGGTGGTTCATCCGGATAAGACCTTGAAAACTTCACAAACACAAGAAAACAGAGAATATTACTTTGGGGACCTTATATATTATTAGGAAATAACTTGGGGAGATTTGGACTCGAAATCCAGGAGTCTGGGGGGCACAGGAAGCCCTGGTGTAATTCACTGCGTTCCGTCAAATCATGCCTGCTTGCTGGGAAAATTAAGTGACTACCAGCACTTTGGCCCCACAACTCCTGCAACCAAAATAATTATATTTCCACCCAAATATCCTCCTAAAACTGACACACAAGAAATTTCACAGTCCGCAAGGGAATATGACATAGAAAATAACAGGGTCAGTTCACTTTCAGGCACATCCATATCTGAGCTGGGGCATTGGAATGCTTATTCACATGTTAATCACATGCCAATTCACCAACCTGGTTTAAATCACACAGGACAAACACATGCATTGCAGACTTAGAACACATAAAACCAACATGTAGAAACAAGATCTTGCACTCCACTATTTGCACCTATCATGTGGGTTCTAAAATCTTCTCTTAAGACACCAGCTAAGAATACCTTTTGGCAGACAAGACAGGCCAAAATATCACCCCTCTTCCCCTCATGTGCCAGGAGACTCTGTTCTCATAAGCATATTCTGTGCAGCTATTCTATAAGGGGCCACCCATACAAGGCAATCCACTTATAAGCTTGCACAGACAGCTGCAGGCCCATGAGGCAAAGGGAATACACAAGAGAATGCATTAACTAGCCCACTGGGCTTACACAGTTAACCCTACATACACAGTTCCTAGTTATACCCATGTGGGGGTATAAAAAAAGAAATTACAGGCACATAGTAAGGTACAATATTATGTAACCATGCTGTAAAATGGACTACAGTCATCTCTCCTGCTGACAGTAAGGCCTGGTAAGTTAGGGATGCCAGCAGTAGTAATTAGGAGGTTGCCACTCACACTGGTGAGGTGCCCATGTATGGATGGGAGTGATTGCACCGAGGGGGGTGCACCACAGAGGAGTTCTCACCAGGACCATCCACAAGCGGAAGGGGATCCTGATGAGATGGAGGCGCTGCACTGGATATAGGTAGGACTCAAGTACAGTACCTCCGCTGCTGTCTTGGTTGGCAATCCCCACACACCATCATGCGGGAGACATCAGGAGTCCTGTTGCTAACAGGTGTGACACCCAGACACTACACTAATGGGGGCTGGTTAGACCACAGGGGCCAATATGAGATTGGGTGGGGTCAGGCCAGGCCAGAAAATCCGTTACATTATACCCAAGAGCCAAGAGCTGACACTCTCAGCCCTTGCCATATGGTTTCAGGGGCAGCCAGCAATAATAACAGCAATAACACCCTCTTTGTTCACTTGTATTACATGTGAACAATATCACATAAAGGATAACAGCATTTAAAGCATAACCTTAATGGAATTGCTTGATGTATAGCAAAACTAACCTAAAACCTTGGGTACAAAATTTTCATTAGAAATTCAAAAGAACCCTACTGAATATAAATATAATCTGCCATAGTCTTTGACAGAAACTTTTAGAACACAAAATAGCATCTGATTTGCTGATGAAAGAACAACCTGTAGCATAAAAACTTATAGACACAGATTTATAGGTGGGACACATTGAGAGAAAAAGATGGTTAAAAATGATAAAATATTAAATATTGATCAACTTTGCAGAAAAAATAATTCCATAGAGAACCTCTAGTATATGAGAGGGAGCGGCTCAGTGAGCAACGACAACCGACTGGCACTGAGAGACGAAGCAGGGGAGCCTGGCCAATTCCCGGTGTCGGCTCCCGAGACCCCGGGCAAGTCACTTTATCTCCCTGTGCCTCAGGCACCAAAAACGTAGACCGCAAGCTCCACGGGGCAGGGACCTGTGCCTGCAAAAATGTCTTTGCAAAGCGCTGCGCACAACCAGCAGCACTATAGAAGAACATGCTATTATTATTAGTATGGTATACTGGCAGACCTGGCCAGGGCTGTTTTCCTTGTACGTGCTTTACTGCTTTTTCGAGGTCTGCACACTTAACATGGCTCAGCACTAGAGTTTCTGTGCTGATTACTGTACATTGGACTAGTGGTTACTTTGTCCACCTGTTCCCACTGCAAGACACTAGTTTAGTGATTCTATGCAGTTCATCAGTGATCCAGAACATTACATTGTGTCATACTATAGGGTCTGAGCGTTTAATATTGTGTTTAATCCCAATATTATTTACACGGATATTAAAGATTTAAGTTTTTAACCACTTCGTTACCCACCCACCAGGGTTTAGAGTGCTCATTCTGGGTTACTGTCCTTGTTTATTGGAACTCTTACTGTATTAATCAATTTAACCTGTTTCCATTTCAAGCCATATAACAAGCTCAAATAACTTTCTGGGCTTCCTGCCAAAACCTTTGTAACAGAAAAAAATGGTTAATTACTGGTTACTGCAATAACAATTGTGGGAAGCTTGAATATGCAGCTCTTCACACAGCCCGACAATGTTTCTGGTATTCAAAAATTAAAACTGGACTTTGTACACAGAAAATGTACAGGCTTTAAACATATACTTTAGATAGTTTAGTTACAGGTTATACAAAAAGAGCACAGAGCGCAAGATACAAAACACAAATAAAATTTTACGCTTCTTTCACACATTCAACCAGTTTTTACAAAAATAACAGACAATATTTTTCACCTATTTAATAAATAGGAAAACAAAACAGTTAGATCCTGCAGAATAAATTAATAAAGATATCCTTTTTTTCTTTTCATATCATAATTAACTTTTTTTTTTTTTTTTTTTTTTTTAACTAATTTTTTAAATGCTGAGCTTTAGTTAGCTTTGTGTCTAGAATATATTTGCCTGTTATACTATAACTATTCACCTGATTTTATCTGTGGAGATTTAGAGGAAAAGAATTATAATTCTGGTTAAGGAAATAAATCGCCTGGCCAGTACGATAAACATCCTTATTATTCCAGTGACTGGACTGTTTACAAAAAAATTCATCCTTTCTTTATTCTTTTTCTCCACAGATACCCAAAATTCCCCTGCCCAGTGTAAATTAGTTATATTATAGTGGTGGTGTACACCTTTTAAAAATACTTTCACCAATGAGCAATAATTATTTTATTTAGAACATTTGCAAGTCCTGAATAGTCATTTGTATACATAGTATTCTTATTATTCATGCAATAAAAACACTTCACATAGATAGAATTCACACCAGATTTTACAAGCACACACAGGGATTACTCAATCAATCAACTTTTTTTTTTTTTTTTTTACCATATCCATTTAAAAAATAAAACATTCTGAGGGAAAAAGAAACATATACTGTTATACTCTGTGTTTCCACTTTTCAATTCAGACGGGAAAAATATTATTAATTTAACTTAATAATACTCATACTCAGTTAATGTGCACAAATAATTTGAATTTGCATGTTCGTTTTTCCTAAGAGCCATGCTGCCATTCGATTTTGGTACATTCCTATGCCTGTGTAAAAATAGCTGGAGGAAAAAAGGTGGGGGGGCTACTGCAGCTGCTTATTACATACAATACAGGCGAGAGAGAGACAGCTGATTTTGCCACTGACAGTGAGGGAGAGGGGGCTGTACGAGGGCTGACAGGTTAGGGTAAGTTCATTAGATGACAAAATGTTAGTGTCCCTAATGAGTTATACAGAAAGAAATCTAACACTTATGCGCACTATTAATAAACAATTATTAACTTAACTTTAAACAATTTTAACTTAACTTAACTTAAATTGCCATGCTATTTGAAATCATATACCGTCCGTTTTACTTATCAGGGACTTACACTTGATTAAAACAATAGGGACTCACCCTTTGTTACATAAATCAGAGACTTACCCTCGAGTAAAAACAATAGGGACTCTCACCCTTTGTACATAAATCGGGGACTTACCCTTATTAAAGGGACCTACCAAGATTTTAAACAATAAGGACTCTCACCTTATGTTTCTTTTGACCCTTATAATTTAGGTTGCTTAGTGTTCGCAGAGGAGAAAAGGTGAGAGACAAATAAAAGAATCTTTAATCACCCTTTTCCTGTGCGAAATTCCACTTCTGTCACAAAACGTTAGATCTCTACAGATCAGGTCCTTCTAGGGCAAGCACAAAACATAACTTCTCCCGGGGAGCACATATAACGCAACGGATATGGGATGCTTTCAAATAGTATGCATACGAGCTCGGAGGGTGTAAGAATCAAGGAGCGCGCCTTGGCTGAGTTCTTACAACTAAATTTTAATGGTTCACAAGAGGTTTTATACACAAGGCAGGGACAAAAATACAGTTGTCATCTGTTACAATATGGGTACACATAAAATTTACATGTCTCTTCACATAATGCCTTTTCTGTAGAGCTAAAACATTTAACTGCTGAGCAAAGAGAATATACAGTGGGTGACTTATAAGGCAGCCCTATCCTTGTAGTCTTGTGTAACAACATTTTGACAGGCACTAACAGTTGGTCTAAAGCTATTTACAATAAGCCTCCCGTGAAATAGCAAGGCCAGCGTATTCTGTTTAACCTTATCAATTCCAGAGCTTGGCAGAGAAGACGATTTTACCCTTACTACCGCT
>WSYH01001528.1:39859-102307 GCA_036426205.1 Ascaphus truei
GAGGATGACCTATTATCTGGGTCTGGGTCAGCAGGCTGGGGAGGTGGAGGGGGAGGGGGAGGGTGTAAGGTTAAAACTGTCTTCTGCCAAGCTCTGGAATTGATAAGGTTAAACAGAATACGCTGGCCTTGCTATTTTCACGGGAGGCTATTGTAAATAGCTTTAGACCAACTGTTTAGTGCCTGTCAAAATGTTGTTAAAACAAGACTACAGAGGATAGGGCTGCCTTATAAGTCACCACTGTATATGTCTCTTGCTCAGCAGTTAAATGTTTTAAGCTCTACAGAAAAGGCATTATGTGAAGGATACATGTAAATTTAGATGTGTACCCATATTTGTAACAGATGACAACTGTATTTTTGTCCCTGCCTTGTGTATAAAAACCTGCTTGTGAACCATTAAAATTTAGTTGTAAGAACTCAGCCAAGGCGCCTCCTTGAATTCTTACACCTCCGAGCTCGTATGCTATACTATTTGAAAGCATCCCATATCCGTTGCGTTATATGTGCTCCCGGGAGAAGTTATGTTTTGCTTGCCCTAGAAGGACCTGATCTGTAGAGATCTAACAGTTTTGGTGACAGAAGTGGAATTTCGCACAGGAAAAAGGGTGAGTAAAGATTCTTTTTATTTGTCTCTCACCTTTTCCTCTGCGAAACTAAGCAACCTAAATTTATAAGGGCAAAAGAACATAAGGTGAGAGTCCTTATTGTTTAATCGTGGGTAAGTCCCTTTAATAAAGGGTAAGTCCCCGATTTATGTAACAAAGGGTGAGAGTCCCTATTGTTTTATCGAGGGTAAGTCTCTGATTTATGTAACAAAGGGTGAGTCCCTATTGTTTAATCAAGTGTAAGTCCCTGATAAGTAAAACGGACGGTATATGATTTCAAATAGCATGGCAATTTAAGTTAAGTTAAGTTAAAATTGTTTAAAGTTAAGTTAATAATTGTTTATTAATACGTGCGCATAAAGTGTTAAGATTTCTTTCCTGTATAAACTCATTATGGACACTAACATTTTGTCATCTAATGAACTTACCCTAACCTGTCAGCCCTCGTACAGCCCCCTCCCTCACTGTCAGTGGCAAAATCAGCTGTCTCTCTCTCGCCTGTATGTATTGTAATAAGCAGCTGCAAGTAGCCCCCACCTTTTTTCCTCCAGCTATTTTTACACAGGCATAGGAATGTACCAAAATCGTGAATGGCAGCATGGCTCTTAGGAAAAACGAACATGCAAATTCAAATTATTTGTGCAACATTAACTGAGTATGAGTATATATTAAGTTTAAATTAATAATATTTTCCCGTCTGAATTGAAAAGTGGAAAACAAGAGTATAACAGGTATATGTTTCTTTTTCCCTCAGAATGTTTTATTTTTAAGTATGGATATGGTAAAAAAAAAAAAAAAAAAAAAAAGTTGATTGATTGAGTAATCCCTGTGTGTGCTTGTAAGAATCTGGGTGAATTCTATCTATGTGAAAGTGTTATTTGCATTGAATAATAAGAATACTATGTATACAAAATGACTATTCAGGACTTGCAAATGATTCTAAAATAAGAATATAATTAATTGCTCATGGTGAAATGTAATTTTTAAAAGGTGTACACCACCACTATAATATAAACTAATTTACACTGGGCAGGGGGAAATTTTGGGTATCTGTGGAGAAAAAGAATAAAGAAAGGATGAATTATTTTTGTAAACAGTCCAGTCACTGGAATAATAAGGATGTTTATCGTACTGGCCAGGCGATTTATTTCCTTAACCAGAATTATAATTCTTTTCCTCTAAATCTCCACAGATAAAATCAGGTGAATAAGTTATATGTATAACAGGCCAAAATATATTCTAGACACAAAGCTACTAGAAGCTCAGCATTTTAAAAAATTAGTTAAAAAAAAAAAAAAAAAAAAAGTTAATTCTATGATATGAAGAAAAAAAAGGATATCTTTATTAATTTATTCTGCAGGATCTAACTGTTTTGTTTTCCTATTTATTAAAATAGGTGAGAAAATATGTGTCTGTTATTTTTGTAAAAACTGGTTGAATGTGTGAAAGAAGCGTAAAATTTTATTTGTTTTGTATCTGCGCTCTGTGCTCTTTTTGTGTATAACCTGTAACTAAACTATCTAAAAGTATATGTTAAAGCCTACAATTTTCTGTGTAACAAAGATCCAGTTTTAATTTTTGAATACCAGAAACATTGTCGGGCTGTGTGAAGAGCTGCATATTTCAAGCTGTCCCAAATTGTATTGCAGTAACCAGTAATTAACCATTTTTTCTGTTACAAGGTTTTGGCAGGAAGCCCAGAAAGTTATTTGAGCTTGTTATATGGCTTGAAATGGAAACAGGTGTAAATTGATTAATACAGTATAGAGTTCCAATAAACAGAGGACAGTAACCCAGAATGAGCACTCTAAACACCTGGTGGGTGGGTAACGAAGTGGTTAAAACTTAAATCTTTAATATCCGTGTAAAATAATGGGGATTAAAACAAATATTAAACGCTCAGACCCTATAGTATGAACACAATGTAATGTTCTGGATCACTGATGAACTGCATAGAATCACTAAACTAGTGTCTTGCAGTGGGAACAGGTGGACAAAGTAACCACTAGTCCAATGTACAGTAATCAGCACAGAAACTCTAGTGCTGAGCCATGTATAAGTGTGCAGACCTCGAAATAGCAGTAAAGCACGTACAAGGAAAACAGCCCCTGGCCAGGTCTGCCAGTATACTACTAATAATAATAATAGCATGTTCTTCTATAGTGCTGCTGGTTGTGCGCAGCGCTTTGCAAAGACATTTTTGCAGGCACAGGTCCCTGCCCCGTGGAGCTTGCGGTCTACGTTTTTGGTGCCTGAGGCACAGGGAGATAAAGTGACTTGCCCGGGGTCTCGGGGAGCCGACACCGGGAATTGGGCCAGGCTCCCCTGCTTCGAGCTCTCAGTGCCAGTCGGTGTCGTTGCTCACTGAGCCGCTCCCTCTCATATACTAGAGGGTTCTCTATGGAATTATTTTTCTGCAAAGTTGATCAAATATTTAATATTTTATCATTTTTAACCATCTTTTTCTCTCAAATGTGTCCCACCTATAAATCTGTGTCTATAAGTTTTTATGCTACAGGTTGTTCTTTCAGCAAATCAGATGCTATTTTGTGTTCTAAAAGTTTCTGTCAGAAGACTATGGCAGATTATATTTATATTCAGTAGGGTTCTTTTGAGATTTCTAATGAAAATGTTGTACCCAAAGGTTTTAGGTTAGTTTTGCTATACATCAAGCAATTCCATTAAGGTTATGCTTTAAATGCTGTTATCCTTTATGTGATATTGTTCACATGTAATACAAGTGAACAAAAGGAGGGTGTTATTGCTGTTATTATTGCTGGCTGCCCCTGAAACCATATGGCAAGGGCTGAGAGTGTCAGCTCTTGGCTCTTGGGTATAATTGTAACGGATTTTCTGGCCTGGCCTGACCCACCCAATCTCATATTGGCCCCTGTGGTCTAACCAGCCCCCATTAGTGTAGTGTCTGGGGGTGCACCTGTTAGCAACAGGACTCCTGAGTCTCCCGCATGATGGTGTGTGGGGATTGCCAACCAAGACAGGCAGCTGAGGTACTGTACTTGAGTCCTACCTATATCCAGTGCAGCGCCTCCATCTCATCAGGATCCCAGCGTCCGCTTGTGGATGGTCCTGGTGAGGAACTCCTCTGTGGTGCACCCCTCGGTGCAATCACTCCCATCCATACATAGGGCACCTCACCAGGGTGTGAGGGCAAACCTCCATAATTACTGCTGGCATGCCCATAACTTACCAGGCCTTACTGTCAGCAGGAGAGATGACTGTAGCCATTTTACAGCATGGTTACATAATATTGTACCTTACTATGTTGCCTGTAATTTTCTTTTTTATACCCCCACATGGGTATAAACTAGGAACTGTGTATGTAGGGTTAACTGTGTAAGCCCAGTGGGCTAGTTAATGCATTCTCTGTGTATTCCCTTTGCCTCATGGGCCTGCAGCTGTCTGTGCAAGCTTATAAGTGGATTGCCTTGTATGGGTGGCCCCTTATGAGAAATAGCTGCACAGAATATGCTTATGAGAACAGAGTCTCCTGGCACATGAGGGGAAAGGGAGGTGATATTTTGGCCTGTCTTGTCTGCCAGAAAGGTATTCTTAGCTGGTGTCTTAGAGAAGAGAAGATTTTAGAACCCCACATGATAGGTGCAAATAGTGGAGTGCAAGATCTTGTTTCTACATGTTGGTTTTATGTGTTCTAAGTCTGCAATGCATTGTGTTTGTCCTGTGATTTAAACCCAGGTTGGTGAATTGGCATGTGAATTAACATGTGAATAAGCATTCCAATGCCCCAGCTCAGATATGGAGTGCCTGAAAGTGAACTGACCCTGTTATTTTCTATGTCATATTCCCTTAGCGGAACTGTGAAATTTCTTGTGTGTCAGTTTTAGGAGGATATTTGGGTGGAAATATAATTATTTTGGTTGCAGGAGTTGTGGGGCCAAAGTGCTGGTAGTCACTTAATTTTCCCCAGCAAGCAGGCATGATTTGACGGAACGCAGTGTGAATTACACCAGGGCTTCCCTGTGCCCCCCAGACTCCTGGATTTCGAGTCCAAATCTCCCCAAGTTATTTTCCTAATAAGTATAAGGTCCCCCAAAGTATATTCTCTGTTTCTTGTGTTTGTGAAGTTTTCAAGGTCTTATCCGGATGAACCACCGTTTATTTTTCTGCCTGTTTTGCCTTGTAATTGATCCCTTAAATATAAAGGTGTATTTGGCCTGGCCTAATGTGACAATCAGATATAATTTTCTCTCATGGGAAGACCAATGGTCACCCTAGGTACCTTGTAGATTTAATGTTGTATGATTATGCTCTAAACAGACGATTTTAATCAGCATCTATTGTGTGAAACTAATGCAATTGTCTGAGTGTCTCATGTCCAGATGCAGTCCTTCCAATTAGATGAAGATAAAGGTGACGCAAAAGCGCTTTTCATCTAAAGTGGAGAGGCCCATTCCAGATTCTACCCAGTCAGAGTATTTTTCCTGGATCCATGTTACACAAGTGCGCCCACAGTCGCTTCAAAATTAAACCTCAACACAGGAGGGAAGGCCTAAAGACACAGCCGTTCTCAGTTGGTGTTTTGGTTCATAAGAAAACCCGGCACTAACCAAAAAAAGGAGAAAAGTTCATAAGAAGAAACATCGGACCTCAACATATGAACTTTGAACTTTTTAATAACCTTTCTTTTTACAGGTTTTATTATTTTAATTACAATGTTTATTCTATTAGGTTTATATACTGTAAGTGGTGTCCACATGAAGACGATAAGGTAGTAACAAGAATATTTTGTTATATAATGGAATCCTGGTAAACAAAGCCCACATCTTAGGTCCATATATCCCAATGTACTATCCGTACCCAATAAATTGCACCCCAGGAACACGAGAGTTATATTTAACCCCTTGGAAAAAGACAAGATGCTATAAGATATTTGTAGAACTATATATATAAGAAATTGGTTATGAAGGGAGTAGAAATACAAGTTTACCCTAGGGAAATTATTGACTCTGTGATAGAAGGATAGATAAAGTATTATCTTGCAACTAGACCAGGTTATGTTATTTGGTAAAGTGGTTCCAGTGTTTGAAGGTAGAGATGAGGGTTGGGATTTGTTGGGACTTGGTGGTTAGATTATTTCGCTGGGAGCGAAGCTAGTGGATGTTTTTGTATGTGTGTCTGTCCTACTCATTACTCTCTGTGTTATGAACAGCAAAACTTTGGTCCTGAAGTGCGTTGCAACCCCCCCACCGATGCTATGTCTCTTTTTGGTGATGAAGATGTCAGCAGTCCCCCAGAAGAAGAGACCGAAAAAAAAAGAAATCAACTGGGCCAATACAATGGCCAGAAAGGAATCAAGTTATGTACTATGGGACTATTTTTTTGGTCCGGCAGGACTATGATATGGTTAACTGTTCTTTAAAAAGACTGTCTCTAAAGGATAAGAGGGGGCTGAGAAGATTGGATATGAGGAAGGTGGGGAGGTCACCCAAGGGCGTGTGTCAACCACAAGGAAAGGATCACAAGTCAACCATTTTGCCTATGGCAGCCATTTTGTCTGTTCCGATATTCTGAGTAAATGTAGTATGTAAGATGTATGTGTTGGGCAGTCGCTCCTAGGAAATATTAACCCACACCAACCCCCACTTATGATCAGAAATAGAATTTAAATAATGTTCATCATACCTAAGCAAAGAATACGAAATTGAAAGGCATTAATTATTAAAAATAGCTCAGTTAAGAGAGTAGTGGGAGGTCTAATACCCTTTTAGGAATGTATGATTTATATACAAAAGGGGATTTTTAGTAGTCAATATAAATGCTGTTTTTTCACGATACTAAAAGACGCTATTTTTAAGGCTCAGCAATAGATAAGAAGAGTAGTTTTGTAAAATTGTATGGCATTGGGTTATCTGATGGCAGCACAAAGAGGGGTTTGTAAATTAGTGGGTAAAGAATGCCGTTCTTATATTGACACCCAATCAAAAAGTATACACCATGATATGGATACTCTAGCAGAAATGTAATCTAGAATGAGAGAGGAAACAAAAATAATTTGATTTTACATTTGGCCTTGAAAATTGGCTCGGTGTATTGGGAATTAAATTCTTTACGGAATTAGGATAACCGCAGGTTTATTACTCTGTGTGTATGAATTAATCTAGATGGCTAAAAGTGTAATCAGCTCTATTTTTTGCCAAAGAAAGATGTTTCTGCTTCTAGCTCGACCATTATGTATATGCCTCCCACAAAGAGAGCGAGAAATACCAATAGTATTGGTACTCGTCAACCACCCATATGTTCATCTCTGATTATCAAACGAGATACCTAAAAGAGATAGGTTTCTGCAGGCACATGGTCTCTTGGAGGTTTCTTCCTTGGAGTTTTTCCTCTCCTGAGTGGTTTGCAGAAGAATAAATGGGATTGGTCAATTGATTTGTTCTTTCAGAACAAAAGGAGGGGGAGGGTGTAAGGTTAAAACTGTCTTCTGCCAAGCTCTTATTGAAAGCTCTGGAATTGATAAGGGTTAAACAGAATACGCTGGCCTTGCTATTTCACGGGAGGCTATTGTAAATAGCTTTAGACAACTGTTTAGTGCCTGTCAAAATGTGGTTAAAACAAGACTACAGAGGATAGGGCTGCCTTATAAGTCACCACTGTATATGTCTCTTGTCATCAGTTAAATGTTTTAAGCTCTACAGAAGGCATTATGTGAAGGATACATGTAAATTTAGAGTGTACCCATATTTGTAACGATGACAACTGTATTTTGTCCGCTGCGGGGGAGGGGAGGGGGGGGAGGGGGGGAGTGGGGGAGAGGGGGGGGAGAGGGGGGAGGGAGAAAGTGGGGGGAAAGGAGGGGAGGGGAGGGGGGGAGGGGATTGGGGGGGAGAGGGGGGAGGGGATTGGGGGGAGAGGGGGGGAGGGGAATGGGGGGAGGGGTGGGGGTAAGGGGGAGGGGAGTGGGGAAGGGGGAGGGGAGGGGGGGGGGAGGGGAGGGGAGACGGGGGGAGAGGGGGGGAAGGGGGAGGTGTCTCTATGATGAGGTAGCGGTGGCCTGTGATGATCAGGTGATACAGGTAAGCTTTTGCATAAACATACATTCGGATAATTGTAAACAGTAATTTCCCAACATGGAGGGTCAGCCACAATCGAGGAAGCCCTGTATATAAACTTTTTCATGCGCCGTATAAGTAGCATTGACGTCATATATAACTTTAACCAAAACGATTCTAGACAATATTATACATACATCTAACTTATTCAGTGCCCTTGTTGTGAGGCTGGGTATCTGCTATAGGATAGCCGTTGGTGAATCTATCGCCGACCTGATAGCAGTAACTTCTGCATTTATAATTTCGCTGCTGATAGTGCCCCTGTTGCGGGGTGTGTTGGTCTCTGTGAGTGAGCTTATGTTTGAGCCTAGCGGTGGGGGGGCTGCGCTGATTTCATGTAAACCTGGGGCTGAGGGTACTTTTAGGAGCAGAGGGAGGCATAGTAGTAGCTTGACGGTGCTGATGCTGTGGTGTCTGTCTAGCTGCTGTTTTGTCGCATTAGCTGTCAGTAAGGCGGGGGGGGACCCTAGTGTGTTTTATAATAATGGGGGGGTGGGGGGTTTAAGGCTCGCAATAGATAAGAAGAGTAGTTTTGTAAAATTGTATGGCAGGGTTATCTGAGGCAGCACAAAGAGGGGTTTGTAAATTAGTGGGTATAAAGAATGCCGTTCTTATATTGACACCCAATCAAAAAGTATACACCATGATATGGATACTCTAGCAGAAATGTAATCTAGAAGGAGAGAGGAAACAAAAATTTGATTTTACATTTGGCCTTGAAATTGGCTCGGTGTATTGGGAATTAAAATTCTTTACGGATTAGGATACCGCAGGTTTATTACTCTGTGTTATGAATTAATCTAGATGGCTAAAAGTGTAATCAGCTCTATTTTTTGCCAAAGAAAGATTGTTTCTGCTTCTAGCTGACCATTATGTATATGTCCCCCAAAGAGAGCGGGAAATACCAATAGTATTGTACTCGTCAACCACCCATATGTTCATCTCTGATTATCAAACGAGATACCTAAAAGAGATAGGTTCTGCAGGCACAATGGTCTCTGGAGGTTTCTTCCTTGGAGTTTTTCCTCTCTGAGTGGTTTGCGAAGAATAAATGGGAGTGGTCACATTGATTTGTTCTTCAGAACAAAGGAGGGGGAGGGTGGTGTGTGTAGTTTGTTTAAGGTTAAAACTGTTTCTGCCAAAGCTTGGAATGTAAGGGTTAAACAGAATACGCTGGCCTTGCTATTTTCACGGGAGGCTATGTAATAGTCTTTAGACCAACTGTTTAGTGCCTGTCAAAATGTTGTTAAAAAAGACTACAGAGGATAGGGCTGCTTAAAGTCACCACTGTATATGTCTCTTGTCATCAGTTAAATGTTTTAAGCTCTACAGAAAAGGCATTAGGTGAAGGATTAATGTAAATTTAGATGTGTACCCATATTTGTAACAGATGACAACTGTTATTTGTCCCTGCGGGGGAGGGGAGTGGGGGGGGAGGGAGTGGGGGGAGGGGGGGAGAGGGGGGAGGGAAGTAAAGTGGGGGGAAAGGAGGGGAGGGGGGAGGGGGGGAGGGGATTGGGGGGAGAGGGGGGAGGGGATTGGGGGGAGAGGGGTGGGGGGGGAGGGTGGGGGTAAGGGGGTAGGGTAGTGGGGGAAAGGGGGGGAGGGGGGGTTGTGGGTGAGGGGAGGGGAGAGGGGGGGAGGGGGGAAGGGGGAGGGGAGGTGAGAAGGGTCTCTATGATGAGGTTTAGCGTGGGCCTGTGTGATCAGGTTGATTACAGGTAAGCTTTTGCATAAACATACATTCGGATAATTTGTAAACAGTAATCCCAACATGGGGTCGCCACAATCGAGGAGCCTGTAATAAACTTTTCATGCGCCGATAAGTAGCATGACGTATATAACTTTAACAAAAACGATTGATAGACAATATTATACAAAATCTAACGTATTCAGTGCCCTTGTGTGAGGCTGGGTATCTGCTATAGGATAGCCGTTGGTGATCTATCGCCGACCTGATAGCAGTTAACTTGCATTTATAATTCGCTGTGATTAGTGCACCTGTTGGGGGGGGGTGTTGGTCTCTGTGAGTGAGCTATGTTGAGCTAGCTGGGGTGGGGGGCTGCGTGAGTCATTTAAACCTGGGGATGGGTACTTTTAGGAGCAGAGGGAGGCATAGTAGTGCTTGACGGTGCTGATGCGTGGTGTCTGTATAGCTGCTGTTTTTTGTAGCATTAGCTGTAGTAGAGGGGGGGGGGACCCTAGTGTGTTTAAATAATGGGGGGGGGGGGGGGTTTAATATGGGAAGGGGGTTATGTTTTGAGGGTGTTGGGGGGGGTGGGGGGCGGGGAAGGGAGGGGTGTGGGGGGAGTTGTCTGAGGGGGGAGGGGCAGTGTGCGTGGTGGGGGGGCACAGCCAGTGAGGGAGGGGGGGAGTGGGTGCTGTAGGGTGGGATGTGTGCGGGTGTGGGGGGGGAAAGGTGTGGGGGGGGTAGTGGTAGTGTAGGTAGTTGTGTGGGGGGGCCGGGGGGGGGGTGGGGCAGTTATCTGACAAGCGGCAAAGGGGGTGCGTTCAGCTGGCTCACATGGTTCTTTCAGAGGTAAGTGCACGTATAACATATAACAGCATATATGGAATCATTCGGAAAGTCATTCTTGGTCTGCTAATAGCGGCACATATGTCCTTGTCAGCCCCAATTTTGACCTTGTTGCCTTTACCAAAGCAGAGTTTATGTCCCGTCACCCTGTTGTTTGTACCTGGCGGGGCCCGGGGGGGGGAAGGGTGGGAGAACGGGGGGGTGGGGGGGCGGATCGGGTTAAGTTCCTGGATCATGGTCTGCGGTCTCACGGAGGAGCGCCACGGGAGACCCTTATTATTTTATTGCTGGTCAAAGATGTGTTGGGCTGTGGCATCCGACTCATGCTTCAGTGGGGAGGGGGGGGTCCCATGGTGGGGAGGGAGGGGGGGACCGGTATAAGGGGGAGGGGGTACAGGAGACCGAGAGGGCCGAGGACCAGGGGAGGGGGGAGGGAGGGGGGGCCCAGGTACGATTAAATGGGCGTAGGTGCTCAGGAGTTGCTCTGCATGGCCTGCAACACCAGGCCTTTGTCCAGTTCTCCCTCGTTATCCCCCCCGCCTCCCCTTACAAACCGTCTTCAGGAGCAGGTACGACTTTCCACATGTCCTTTCTCATCGGTTCTCCACCAGAGGGGGGGGCTCTAGTAGGCCTCAAATCAGCTTGCCCCGTAATTTCTCAGCCTGCCTCCTTCCCCCCACCCCCACACAAGGGCCACAGCTGGCATCTCCTCTCTGGTTCTGCTTCTATATCCCCACGCAGGGACCGCAGACACTTCGCAGGCGGATCTCCGGCGAGGCCAGGATTCTGGACGCATCGTCTAGGTGCACTCAACGGAGTGATCAACTGGTGGCAGGATCAATAAGGGCTTCACCTCCAGCAGCTCATCAGGGTTGCGCTATCCTTCTTGCGCCCGAACAGGGATGCGGCAA
The DNA here is from genome assembly GCA_036426205.1 of Ascaphus truei. Lineage (NCBI taxonomy): Eukaryota > Metazoa > Chordata > Amphibia > Anura > Ascaphidae > Ascaphus > Ascaphus truei. Next base: position 51,005 of record WSYH01001528.1, read on the forward strand.
CTGCCAACTAGGAGTGAAAGGTCAGTCCCGGTTTGGATTTTTGAGTAGTTTATCTTCCTCTCGTCTGTGACTGCGACTGGGCAGCGATTCTGCGGGAGGATCTAATGGTCCCGTCTCCTTCTCTTGTTTCCCGGCTTGGGAGACCTCCTTCCTCCCAGGAGGGCGGGGGGTTGAGGCCCAGTGTCTTCGCGAACGCGGCCATGTCCTCTGGGCATCTGATAGCGAGGAATTTCCCATTTCTATTTGCTGTTAATTTGAATGGGAAACCCCACCTGTAGCGGACGCCATTTTCTCGCAAAAGAAGGGTTAGGGGCTTAAGCTCTCGCCGTCTGTTGACTGTGATCCTAGATAGGTCATTGTAGACCTGGATTTTCTCATTTTGGAATATGATATCGCCCTTATCATGGCAGGCTGTCAGGATTTTCTCCTTCGTGGTATAGCTGTGGAACCTTATGATAAGGTCCCTGCGCCTGTTTGGGTCTTCTGATCTGGGACCAAGGGCCCGATGTGCCCGGTCTATCTCCAGATCCCTGGCGTCAATGTCTTCACAGAGGGTAGAAAAGAGCTCCGAGAGGTATGGTCGGAGGAGGTCAGGGAGAACAGATTCAGGGACATTGCGTATCCGCAGGTTCTGTCTCCTGTCTCTGTTCTCCTGATCCTCCAGCCCGTCTTTGCGGCTGGCCACCTCCTCCCCCAGCCGGAATATCTCGTCTTCGACCTCCATTTGTCTCTGGAGGGTCTCCCCTAGTTTTGTCTCCAGCTCTGTGGTCCTGTCCGCCAGGCCTGACACCTCCCGCTTAAGTTCAATTATGACGGCTTTGAGATCTTGTTGTAGCAAAGAGTAAAGTTTATTGTGTAGGGAGGTCATCAAATCCTCTAAGTATGCCTTCGTTATTGTGCTTTCTGGCTCTGGGGCCTCCCTCGGGTGTTGCTGGCTGCTTGCTGCGGCGGGGGAGCCTCGTGCGTCGGTGCCATCTTGGTTTTCAGGTGCCATGCCTGGGCTTCTCTGTGCCGGGGGAAAGTATTTTGTTACAGCCGGGGTGTTGGGCTTTTTCGGCTTCGGCTGCATCGCCGTGGTATTCACCCTTCTGGGGATGGTTACGTTGGTTAAAACCGGCGGGGGAAAATGCGTTTATCTGTCTGTTTCTTCGTAGGGGTCCACGGAGCTCTCCTAGAACTTCAGCCATGTCGGATGATGTCACCGGAAGCCCCCCGCCCTTTTGGGGTTTAAACCATTCCAGTGATTGCGTTGGTGCCTCAAGCTTATAAGCGCTATATAATTGGTATAGAAATCATTTTAGGAAGTGTGGCATGAGACTAATTTAAATATGCTGATTGTTATGCAAAGTTTATCTCCCAGTCAGGTACCTCAGCGGTTCCTTTTAGCAAAGACATGTCTCCCTTATTTAGTTGAGCGACATTTGATGTACAGTATATGTGTATGTGTGTATATACAGTATCTCTATCGAGTCACTATCTCTATCATAAAGTGGTGAAATAGTAAGTGCAAAAAGCACTCGTTCAAACAAAATACAGTGATAAACAAAGATATAAAACCTGTGATACAAAGTTCAATGAAGGTAGTCCTTGAGCTGCCCAAAAGGTTAATCTGGTATCTCCCAGCCAGATGAGAAGTCTGTGGAAAGGAACCTCCTGTGGCGCTGAGGTATGAATGGAAGTATGATCTTGTGCAAAAGTTCTTGTCTTGTACTATTAACCTCAGGAAAAGAAGACAAAAATGCAAAAAACACTACAATAGTGTATTACCCAGGGACATAGTATGATAATATAAAGAGCAATTTATTCTTAAAAAATTAGTATAAAACAATTAATCAGACAATTGAGTCGGACTTGAAATACATATAAAAATTCCATGCGCTTGTGCACTAGGAAGATGAACTGCTCCGCCGTGGTAAAATTGAAATCCTACTCATCGGACGTGAATAGGACATGCGCAATGGTTTAAAGGTCTTTGCATCAGGTAACACCGCTCGCCGTGGGGTGGAATAGCCTGTTGATGCGGGAGAATCGCCTTCAATACTCGTAGTCTCCTTGCTAACAGAGTCCGGTTGATCGGCTCCACTGCTGACATCACCGCCTGGATAGCACTGCTACGGTGTCCCTGAGAGGCCAAAAAACCTCCAACGCATTTCGAAACTCCAATTGATGGGTTTCTTCGTCAGGGATGGTTGCTGCATGGGGCTGTTCTTCTATATATACCCCAGATCGTTCAATTAGGGTAATTGATTTGTTTTGATTTAGGGAACACCCAGTAGAAAGTCCTTTTGTATTCAAAGCATCAGAGCAGGTATATGCAAACACGTGGCATTTCGGGACAGACACGTCCTCTCCTCAGACCAAGGTGAACGATCTGGGGTATATATAGAAGTACAGCCCCAGGCAGCAACCATCTATCTCTGAGTGTATCTATCTGCTGTAGAAGTGCAGCTAGTGTAGGTTTCAGTGTGCAGGGTGTTAAATTCCTCTGTTGGAGCTTTCTGTACTGATGGAGCGGCCATTATTCGAACACTTCACGCGTCATGTACATCGGAATCCTGATTTGAAACCGCGGGATCAATTCCAGCCTCCCCGCACTAAGATGCGAGCGTGGCGAGTGCAGAAAAACGAATTTTAATGTTCTGGCTATTAAAAACATGAAATTAACACAGTAGCACACTAGCAAAGTACTGTACACATTACAATTCATCCATTTTATTGCAAACAAAGAAACAGAATCCATGAAATTTAAACAAAACATCCGCGAAAGCGCGGGTGCCTGGGGCGATTGGCCGCGTTCATGCTGCGTGGGGAACAGCAGATAACTCAAAATCGGTGCCGAGATGCACACATTGAGATTGTTTTCCCCAGAGGGGGGGGGGACTTTTTCCCAACCAGGAGGGAGCTGGTCACTGGGACTGCCTGTGTTGCACACTCAGGAATAACCAGCCTGCGGAAGAGTAAAGGTCGTGAGACTGCTGTGAGAGCAGGGCTGTCCTGTCCAGGTGATTGTATGGAGAGGAATTTCCTGGACTCTCTTGGGGCCAAGTCCCCAACAAAACAGATAAGCATTTTGATATTGTCATCTATTGTATATCTATTGTATATATGTAGTGAACTGTGTGTTTTGGCTGGGAACCAGTTTAGTTGGCCAGCCAATTAGAGAGGGAGCTGCGGTGTAGTCAGTCTCCGAAGAGGAATATGTGTTATTTTTATGCTTTGTTTTCTTAAGGGGGTGGTGGACCTATGTTTTTTATCCCTGTAAATAAAACAAAATATAGTTTCCTGCCTTGAATTTGGGATACAAGACCGAGCAACGTGACAGTGGTATCACAATCGGATTGGTGATTTACCATTTGTCATATATAAGGCCTGTCACATCTCATTTGACCCCGAATCCATCAGAACAACATCTTCTGCACCTCTTGGAGAAGAAAGAAGACAAGAAAGAAGAACTACTCACCAGAGACTCCCCTTCAAGCAACCTGAGAATCATGGACTTCTTTGCATCATGCTGTTGAGGATCATGGACTTCTTCGCATCATGCTGATGAGAATCATTGCATAGTGGGGCAAGAGTTGGTGCTAATATTGGATGAGGAGGATGAATGTTCATCCCGGCAAAGGTAAGAAAAACATTGGTTGGATTTGATTTAATTGTGTATTTATTTTTATTTTTTTAGGATTCTCATTGACTGACAATGTGTTTATCTATGCCTCTTTGAGAGTAGATAACCACATTGTCTATCAATGTGTTTTTTGGAAAATGTTTAACTTGCCCATTTATTGCCATAATGGCAATCCAAGCCCATATTGTGGGCATGGTTTACCAATGTGACAATCAATGGGTTATTGGCAAAAAATTTTATTTAAATGTAATGTATTTTATTTAGTGGGTTTTTTTTATGTTTAGCTTGCCCATTCATTGCCATAGTGTAAATCCATGGGTAGTGGAGTGAGTGTAGTTGCCCTCGGGAGGGTGGGTAGCGGGGGGGGGGGGGTAAACTCCTTAGTTACCATAGCGGTTAATAACCGATATTGTGATTAGTGTTACAGGCCAGTGGTTAGTTTTTTTTATATTACTGTCCGTGTCCACTGAAGATGATGAGGGTGGCCTTCATCCTGGCAGGTCTAAGTAAAACTTCCATTTACTATATGCTGGCTGGTTAATGTTTTGATAAGTACTTATATTTTTAATGGGCAAATGTGCTCATATCCAGATTATGATAATAGGGATATTGCCCATTACTGTACTGTATGTGTTAAGGGGGGGGGGGGGTTGGTCATAACATAGAAGGGGTGGGTAGGAGAGTACCCATTCATTGCCATTGGGGTTATCTTTGCTCCCATTGAGGGCATGGATAACCACACTGGCAATCAATGGGTGTATTGATGTTTGTATTGTATTTTATTGTTTATTGATGGTTGGTGTCCTCAGGTACCTGATTTATTGTGGTTGGGTGAAGGGGGTAGTTTTCCCAGGGTGGGTGTTTAGGTCTTTCTGGTGGGTAGTGAGATGGGTTAACCGCTTCATTACCTAACTGCTATGGTAGGGGTTAACCCATCCCGCAACCTTCCGGGTAGGCCTAATCACCCACTCTGGGGCAACTACACCCTTCACCTACCCCCTCTACCCCCAGTAAACCACGTACACTGGTTTAACCTCTTCATTACCTTAGCAGCTAGCCACTAAGGTAATGAAGCTGCTTTTATTTTATTAACACATTATTGAAGCAGTGGGTCTCCGTAGCTCAACCACATTAATTTCAGTCTTGGGGAACTGCTGCTTCCCGAGTTACAGTATGGGGTTCTGATTTCTTCAATGCAGAAAACTTACAGATTTTTTAGAAATTTAACGAAAATAATGGCATCCATATGACATCTTTTATTACATCTACATTATTGTGTATTAAATAGTAGTGGTACTGTTTATTTAATTTTTGAATATAGGTGCTATAAATGCTTCCTATTATGAAAACACGTTATAGTGCCTATATTCTTGTACTAATCCCCTTACATACCAACCATCATTCCCCATATTTCCCCACCTTAAAATCAATGGAAGACTGATGAGTGATGTAGTGTATAAGAATTGTGACAGAATCACTGATATTTAGCTACGTATCACATTCAGAATTTTCATGTGTGCATCACATACAGCCTGCACGTTAAAGGAGTGGTAGTGCTGACGGTTACAAAAAAAATCCTCCTCTCTTTCATTAGGTGGGGCAAGCACACCAAGGGGCCTATGCACTAAGCTCAATGGCTTTGCGTTTTGATTTGACCAAAAAGCAGGTTCGTTAAAAAATGAGGCCGGGGACGCGATGCACTAAGGCCTTGAGGCCATTTTTTAACGTACCTGCTCAAAATAGCTCAAAACAGCCACAGCGTACATGTTGCTTTTTTTCCCCCTGCTAGCGTTCTGAACCTCTCCGTTCGCTAGCTGATAGAAAAAAAAGCCGCCTGTAACATTTGCATGGAGATTTGCTATCTCCATGCAAGACTGTTACAGGCGATCGTACACTAAATAAATAAATTTTAATACTAGTGTACATGAGCAGGGGGTCTCCCGAGCTGAACCGCATTGGTTTCAGGTCCGAAGACCCCCTACTTCAGGAGTTACAGGCCCCATTATGGGATGCCGGTATCCCCTGCAATTTAAAGCTCCCGCGTCACATGACCGGGTTATTTACATTCTGCAGGGGATACCGGCACCCCATAAAGGGACCTGTATCTCCTGAAGTAGGGGGTCCTCGGACCTGAAACCAATGCGGTTCAGCTCAGGAGACCCCCTGCACATCTACACTAGTATTAAAACATACATAACAATAAACAATAATTCGTTACCGTAGTGGCTATCCGCTATGGTAATGAAGCTGCTTTAATGTATTTTAAATAATAGTGTGTGGGAGCAGGGGATCCCCTGAGCTGAACCGCATTGATTTCTGATTCAGAGACCCCCTGCTTCCCGAGTTACAGGCCCCGGTATGGGGCATTGGGTGCCAGTGCCGCCGCCATCTTTATAGCATCCAAGACGCGACGTGGACTCTATAAAGATGGCGTCCGCACTGGCACCGATGCCCGAAACAGGGGCCTGTAACTCGGGAAGCAGGGGGTCTCTGAGGCAGAAATCAATGCGGTTCAGCTCAGGGGACCCCCTGCTCCCGCACACTATTAATAAAAATACATGTATGCAGCTTCATTACCTTAGCGGATAGCCGCTAAGGCAATGAAGGAATTAAGGAACATTAGCATGTTTATTGGGGACAATTGCCCCCAATAAACAACACACATCCCCCCCGCCCCCTAACACATACAGTACTGTAATGGGCAAAATTACTATTATCTACATATGGATAATAATGCATTTGCCCATTTAAAATACATATAAATGACAATAAATACATTTAACACTTACGTTTTACAGGCACCCACGATGAAGGCCGTCTTCATCCTCATCTTCATTCTGCCCAAGCCCCTACGGTGCTGCAAAACTTGCACAACAATTACAATAGCCAATGTAATGTCCCCTAATCCCTTAATCACCATAGCGGTTATTAACCGCTACAGTCATTAAGGGGTTAACCCACCCTCACCCACCACTCGGGAGGCCTACATACCCTCCCACTCTAACCCCCCACCCTGTGAGGCCTAACCACCCTCACCCACTACCCACAAGGGAGGCCTACCCACATACCCTTGGGGCCAATACACCCCCCCTCCAACACATACAGTACAATAATGTGCAAAATAACTATTATCCAGATATGGATAATATATTATTTGCCCATTATGAAACACATAAAACATCCACAAATCAAAACATGAATTTTTATTTTTAAAACCACCACATTGCATGTTAAAATAAATACAGCAGCCATTGCAAATATAAAAAAAAACAAACTGCAGCTACACAAATGTCTATGAAATGTCACACAATTGCATTGAGTGTGTACATGATGCAAATAATCTGTGCATCATATAACACAATGCAAAATATATGTAACAATAAAATACACTATAAACAATGTCCCCTAACACCAATGCCATCCTGAAAATCAATTAGAAACTAACCAACATCAATACAATTAGCATCAATCAATTAATCCATTTCCTCAAACAATTAAAATACAATATAAATCAATTATACAATTCCCTATTCAATTGCTAAAGCCAAACCATTGCCAAAACAATTCTAATTTAAAGTAACCACCATCATTCTAATCTTACTACCATAAAGAAGCCTTTAGCTAAATACAAATTACATTATTCACAACAATGACAAAATAAAGATGCTAAATACATTATCCATACATGAAAAGAACCTAAACATGAGCCAAACAATCAATTATTATCCCTCTATGTCTATCCATACAGATAGATAAACATAACATACAGGGGCAATAATACAGCATCAAATACAATGCATTTACATACAAAATTCACATACAATACACCCATTCATTGTCCGTGAATGTATTATATACAAAGATACATTAACAGGCATTAAATGGGAGTGAAAAAATAAAAGACATGCATGAAAAATCATAAAAACCTGTAAAAGTAAAAATAATAAACTTTTCTTTTGTTTACTCACCATTAGATGTCCACTCTCCGAAATCCAAGTGACCCGGAAGCACAGGAACCAATCCACAGGTAAGCCATAAAATAAAAAACCATAACAAATCCACGTCTGTGTCTTCTTTGGGGTCTTCTGGGGTCTTCTTCCATCTTCTTCCGGCTTCTTCCGGCTTCTTCCGTCTTCTTAGGCCACACCCTTCTTCTCTTCTTAGGGGGGAGATGTTCCCTCCTCGGCGACTAGCTTCAAAATGAGGCGACATAGGCTTTTATAGGCCTATGACGTCACATTTTGGTCAAATGTTTCCCACGGTCCTGATTGGGCCGTGAAAAACATGTTATTTGGCCGATGGAAAAAAAAATGATGACGTCATTTAAAGGCAATGAAAGCACAGCCAATCAGAATGGCTTTGCTTCAATTGCCTTTAAGATGACGTCATTAAAAGAAACATGGCAGGTCTCACATGGTACGGTAGCCAATCAGAGCGTGGGAAATACATCCCAACTCTGATTGGCTCCAGTACCATGTGACAGGCTTTCAAAGACGTCACATCCGTTCTCCCCCAAGCCTCTGTCACATGGTCTACTAGAGCCAATCAGAGATGGGATGGAGTTCCCATGCTCTGATTGGCTACGGTACCATGTGAGACCGGCCATGTTTATTTTAATGACGTCATCTTTTAAGGCAATTGAAGCAAAGCCAATCTGATTGGCTGTGCTTTCATTGCCTTTAAATGACGTCATCATTTATTTTCCATCGGCCAAATCAAATGTTTTTCACGGCCCAATCAGGACCGTGGGAAACATTTGACCAAAATGTGACGACATAGGCCTATAAAAGCCTATGTCGCCTCATTTTGAAGCTAGTCCCCGAGGAGGGAACATCTCTCCTCCTAAGAAGAGAAGAAGGGCGTGGCCTAAGAAGCCGGAAGAAGCCGGAAGAAGATGGAAGAAGACCCCAGAAGACCCCAGAAGACCCCAAAGAAGAAAGAAGACACAGACGTGGATTTGTTATGGTTTTTTATTTTATGGCTTACCTGTGGATTGGTTCCTGTGCTTCCGGGTCACTTGGATTTCGGAAAGTGGACATCTAATGGTGAGTAAACAAAAGAAAAGTTTATTATTTTTACTTTTACTGGTTTTTATGATTTTTCATGCATGTCTTTTATTTTTTTCACTCCCATTTAATGCCCGTTAATGTATCTATGTATCTATGTATATAATACATTCACGGACAATGAATGGGTGTATTGTATGTGAATTTTGTATGTAAATGCATTGTATTTGATGCTGTATTATTGCCCCTGTATGTTATGTTTATCTATCTGTATGGATAGACATAGAGGGATAATAATTGATTGTTTGGCTCATGTTTAGGTTCTTTTCATGTATGGATAATGTATTTAGCATCTTTATTTTGCCATTGTTGTGAATAATGTAATTTGTATTTAGCTAAAGGCTTCTTTATGGTAGTAAGATTAGAATGATGGTGATTACTTTAAATTAGAATTGTTTTGGCAATGGTTTGGCTTTAGCAATTGAATAGGGAATTGTGTAATTGATTTGTATTGTATTTTAATTGTTTGAGGAAATAGATTAATTAATTGATGCTAATTGTATTGATGTTGGTTAGTTTCTAATTGATTTTCAGGATGGCATTGGTGGTTAGGGGACATTGTTCATAGTGTATTTTATTGTTACATATATTTTGCATAGTGTTATATGATTCACTGATTAATTGCATCATGTACACACTCAATGCAATTGTGTGACATTTCATAGACATTTGTGTAGCTGCAGTTTTTTTTTTTTATATTTGCAAAGGCTGCTGTATTTATTTTAACATGCAATGTGGTGGTTTTAAGATTAAAAATTCATGTTTTGATTTGTGGATGTTTTATGTGTTACATAATGGGCAAATAATATATTATCCATATCTGGATAATAGTTATTTGGCACATTATTGTACTGTAGGTGTTGGGGTGGGGGATGTATGTTTTGAATGTATACTGCACCGACACACTTTATTCGAGCAAATACCCAGTATGTACCTGGCAGATACCTGGAATGCGCCGCTCCTCACCTCTGACAAGCCCCGTTGCGTTTGCCTTCCCAGCCTGGGTTCATGCCTGGCTGACGGGCGGCTGATCTGTTAAATGATAATGATTAGGATTTAATAGGCTGCAATGCTTCGCGTGTCTACCAGATGGCATAAATTCATGAATTGTAATGCAGTATATATATATATACTGTGCAGTATTGCAGCCAGCGGGAATAAAATGCTTCAATCCCTGCTTGGAAAATACCTCAATGCACTCGGGCAGAAAACAGTCACAAACCTCAATACACCCGGGTATACCCGAATTCGTGGGACTAGCCGAGCTCGAATAAAGTGTGTCGCCAGTGTAGGCCAGGTTTATTTATTTTACATTCAGGGTTGGTTCCTTAGTTCTGCGTCAGACCTCTGGAGACCACCTGCGGTCTCCTCGGGTATCTCACGGGTATCAGGCTGGTGGTTCCACGGGTGACACCTGCGGGGAAGAACCGGTGGTCCCACATCCGTGGGGGCACCGCGGACCCGTAGTGAGCACTCGTGAGTTCCCCAGACCCCCTTGAGAACCACCCGAGGCCCCGCAGACACCTGTGGGTCTGACCCAGGGCTCCCAGACATCCGCGGGCCTACCGTGGGGACCCAATTGTGGCCCACGGTGACCCAAGGAGACCACCTGGGGGCCATGGTGCTTGGCGGGACCCACCAACAGGCCTCCAGAACCTGTGTGAAACAAGTTGCTGGTACCCTGTAGGTCTTTCAGGTGACCCTCCAGCCCGCCGGGGACTCGCATGGGGCTGGGGTATGAACCCTGTATGTAAAAGAATAAATCATGTATTTATGGGGGGCTCAGGGGGTGGGTTATGTATTTAATAAATAGAATAATGTTTAATGTGGGGCTGTGTATTGTTTTTATTGTCGGTACTGGGGGTGGGGGGGGTATTGGCCCCAAGGGTATGTGGGTAGACCTCCCTTGTGGGTAGTGGGTGAGTGTGGTTAGGCTTCATGGGGTGGGGGGTTAGTGTGGGAGGATATGTAGGCCTCCCGAGTGGTGGGTGAGGGTGGTTTAACCCCTTAATGACTGTAGCGGTTAATTACCGCTATGGTGATTAAGGGGTTAGTGGACATTACATTGGCTGTGCTTCAATTGCCTTTGTGATGACGTCATGAAAAGAAAGATGGCCGGCCTCACATGGTACGGTAGCCAATCAGAGCGTGGGAACTACATCCCAACTCTGATTGGCTCTAGTAGACCATGTGACAGAGGCTTGGGGGAGAACAGATGCGATGTAATTGAAAGCCTGAGAAACAAGGAAAGGATCCCACAAGATGCACTCACTGGGGGTAGAGCTCAAAATAAATAAATTTTATTAATGATAACAAGAAAAAAACAATCTAATTAAAACCTGATATCCTGGCGCATGTTTAGGCACAGCGGAGTGTGGAATGCTTGATATAAGTCTATGCCTGGGTATTAACACTGTATGAGTGATCCAGGATAAGGACTAGTAGCTCGTTCATAGCCTGGTGTTGGTAATGATAGTATAGAAGGTGACAGGTTGGTAGTCTATATGTGTAGCTCCAAATATAGTCCAAATATAGTCACAGTGACATAAGGACAAACAGTAGTGGTCGTTTGTCAACCTTCTAAAGTCAGAGGTAGTGAGTCATTCACTCCCCATACCTCATGGTATATGACAAGTAGTGCCAAGGGTTAAACACCTGTACCATTTATCCATGAATATCAGACACCAAGCACAATGTTCATATATAATTATCCCTGATTATGCTGCAGTCATGATGTTGCTAAGCAGGTAATAACAAATGTTTGCTCAAAAAACGACTTTTGTTCTGCTGCATGTGGGTATGAAGGGGTTAACCAATTGTCCCACTTTGTCATGGATGTTAAGCAAGCTGTAGTGATCGCTTAGGCAGCTTTCTGGAGTCAGAGGCAATGATTCATTTACTCCCCATAGCTCAGAGTGTGTATCAAAAAGTGCCAGGAGGTAAACAGTTAACCTACTTGGCCAAAGATACCAGACAGGCAGTGCTTCCCGAGTTACAGGCCCCGGTATGGGGCATCGGGTGCCAGTGCACGCTGCCATCTTTATAGTGTCCAAGACGCGATGTGGGCTCTATAAAGATGGCGTCCGCACTGGCACCGATGCCCCAAACCGTGGCCTGTAACTCGGGAAGCAGGGGGTCTCTGAGGCAGAAATTAATGCGGTTCAGCTCAGGGGACCCCCTGCTCCCGCACACTATTAATAAAAATACATTAATGCAGCTTCATTACCTTAGCGGATAGCCGCTATGGCAATGAAGGGGTTAAGGCACATTAGCATGTTTATTGGGGACAATTGCCCCCAATAAACAACGCACATCCCCCCACCCCCTAACACATACAGTACTGTAATGGGCAAAATTACTATTATCCACATATGGATAATAATGCATTTGCCCATTTTAAATACATATAAATTACAATAAATACAGTCAAAACATTTAACACTTACGTTTTACAGGCACCCACGATGAAGGCCGTCTTCATCCTCATCTTCATTCTGCCCATGCCCCTACGGTGCTGCAAAACATGCACAACAATTACAATAGCCAATGTAACGTCCCCTAACTCCTTAATCACAGTAGCGGTTATTAACCGCTACAGTCATTAAGGGGTTAACCCACCCTCACCCACCACTCGGGAGGCCTACATACCCTCCAACTCTAACCCCCACCCCGTAAGGCCTAACAACCCTCACCCACTACCCACAAGGGAGGCCTACCCACATACCCTTGGGGCCAATACACCCCCCCCCAACACATACAGTACAATAATGTGCAAAATAACTATTATCCAGATATGGATAATATATTATTTGCCCATTATGAAACACATAAAACATCCACAAATCAAAACATGAATTTTTAATCTTAAAACCACCACATTTCATGTTAAAATAAATCCAGCAGCCATTGCAAATATAAAAAAAACAAACTGCAGCTACACAAATGTCTATGAAATGTCACACAATTGCATTGAGTGTGTACATGATGCAATTAATCAGTGCATCATATAACACTATGCAAAATATATGTAACAATAAAATACACTATGAACAATGTCCCCTAACCACCAATGCCATCCTGAAAATCAATTAGAAACTAATCAACATCAATACAATTAGCATCAATCAATTAATCCATTTCCTCCAACAATTAAAATACAATACAAATCAATTATACAATTCCCTATTCAATTGCTAAAGCCAAACCATTGCCAAAACAATTCTAATTTAAAGTAACTACCATCATTCTAATCTTACTACCATAAAGAAGCCATTTGCTAAATACAAATTACATTATTCACAACAATGACAAAATAAAGATGCTAAATACATTATCCATACATGAAAAGAACCTAAACATGAGCCAAACAATCAATTATTATCCCTGTATGTCTATCCATACAGATAGAAAAACATAACATACAGGGGCAATAATACAGCATCAAATACAATGCATTTACATACAAAATTCACATACAATACACCCATTCATTGTCCGTGAATGTATTATATACATAGATACATTAACGAGCATTAAATGGGAGTGAAAAAATAAAAGACATGCATGAAAAATCATAAAAACCTGTAAAAGTAAAAATAATAAACTTTTCTTTTGTTTACTCACCATTAGATGTCCACTCTCCGAAATCCAAGCGACCCGGAAGCACAGGAACCAATCCACAGGTAAGTCATAAAATAAAAAACCATAAAAAATATGTATGGGTTTTGCGCATGCAAAAATAAAAAGCCAGATTTCTTTGCGTCTACTCTGACCTGACGTGTTCTAATCAACGCAACTTTCGCGTTTGCTAAGGTTGCGTTGCTTAGTGCATCCCGCTTAAGGGCAGAATTTCACGCAAACAGGGCTGCAATCGAGCAAAGTTGGACTTAGAAAAAATCCCTGAAAAAAGTCATTTTTAGACCGTAAAGTGCCTGTTTGCGTTGCTTATTGCATCGGGTTGAGCCAAAAAGCACGATCGAAGAGCACTTTGCGGTCTAAAAGTGACTTAACGGAGCTTAGTGCATAGCCCCCTAAGTGTGTAATTAATTTAGTCCATCATATTAACCCGGCCACTTTGTACTCTAGCTAGGAAAATGAATATAATTCCTAGTATGTCTATTCAGGGCACATTGGAATTGGCTAACAATGATAAAAAAATGTAGAGTGAAACACCCCACGTACTATGCCCATTGGAAAGGTGCAAAGGCATTACAATATAATTAGCTCAACATTTTAAAAAGGACAGGCATAGCACAAGCCCTGCTTATCATGGAATCTAGCTCTCCCCTGTAATCCTCATAAATTGTTAATATTGCTTGTGAGCTCAACCTGTACAGTACTTGCTTAAACCTTCTGGCAATTCACTGGTATTATAGTACTCCTAATTGCCTAATTAACTGCCTCACAGACAGATGCAGGGAGACAGAGAGAAATCAGTAGAAGGCACAACAGAGGGAAATTGATAGGGACAGACAGGGAGAGGAGGAGGAGGAGCACGTGGAGAAGAGTGACCAGGCCTCGTTTGTATGTATGTGTGTATGTATGTATTTATATAGCACCATTAATGTACATAGCGCATCACAGTAGTAATACACATGACAATCATATAAATAACAAATAATACAAATAACAGATCATGGGAATAAGTGATTCAGACATAAAAGTAACATTGTAGAAGAGGATTCCCTGCTCCAAAGAGCTTGCAATCTAATTGTGGGGAGAACGTACAAAGACAGTAGGAGGATATTCAGGTAAGTGCGTCTGCAGGAGGCCAAGCTTTATGTATAGTGTATAGTATTAGCCATGGTGCTACTCATATGCTTCTTTAAGCAAGTGTGTCTTAAGGTGGTTCTTAAAGGTGGATAGAGAGGGTGATAGTCGGGTATTGAGGGGAAGGGTATTTCAGAGGTGTGGGGCAGTCAGTGAGAAAGGTTTAAGGTGGGAGAGGACTGTAGATACAAAGGGGTTAGAGAGAAGACATCCTTGAGCAGAACGCAAGAGTCGGGATGGTGCATAACGAGAAATTAGGGCTGAGATGTACAGTAAGGAGGAGCAGAAGAGTGTAAAGCTTTAAAAGTGAGGAGAAGAATTGAGTGCGAGATGCGTGATTTTGTAGGAAGCCAGGAGAAGGATTTCAGCAGGGGAGACGCTGATACAAATATAGGAAAGAGTAGAGTGATTCTGGCAGCAGCGTTTAGGATAGATTGTAGGGGAGACAGGTGAGAGGCAAGAAGGCCGGACATCAGGAGGTTACAGTAATCGAGACGGGAGAGAATGAGGGCCTGAGTCAAAGATATAGCAGTCGAGTAACAGAGGAAAGGCGTATCTTTGTTATATTGTAGAGGGAAAAGCGACAGGTTTTAGATACGTTTTGAATGTGAGGGGCGAATGTGAGAGAGGAGTCAAGTGTGACCCCTAGGCAGCATGCTTGGACTACTGGATAAATGATGGTACTTCCAAAAGTAATGTGGAAGGAGGTAGTAGGGCCAGGTGTGGGAGGAAGTATCAGAAGCTCTGTTTTTGCCATGTTAAGTTTAAGTCGGCGGATTTCCATCAGGATGATATCCCAGGGAGACATTCAGAAACTTTGGTCTGTACAGCAGGTTAGAGGTCAGGGGTTGAAAGGTAAATTTGTGTGTTGTTAGCATAGAGGTGATATTTATACCCAAGAGATGTGATTAGGTCACCTAGAGAAAGTGTGTACAGAGAAAAGAGAAGAGGTTCCAGGACAGAGCCCTAGGGTACCCCCACAGAGAAATAAATAGAGGAGGCAGAAGTGTTAGCAAAAGAGACACTGAAAGTACGATGGAAGAGGTAGGAGGAGATCAAGTATATAGCTTTGTTATGAATACCAAGAGTATGGAGAATGTGAAGGAGAAGATGGTGGTCCACGGTGTCAAATGCTGCAGAGAGGTTGAGTAATATGAGCAGCGTGTAATGACCTCTGTCTTTGGCAGCATGGAGGTCAGTCGTTATTTTAGTGAGCGCTATTTAAGTGGGGTGAGCAATGCGGAAGCCGGATTGTAGAGGTTCTAGGAGAGAATAGGTGTTGAGAAAATGTAGCAATCGAGAGAATACAAGACGTTCAAGGAGTTTGGAGGCAAAAGGCAGGAGGGAGACAGATTGATAGCTAGAAAGACAGGTAGGGTCAAGCTTGCTGTTTTTGAGTAATGGTATAACTGTTGCATGTTTGAAGGAGGAGGGAAAGGTACCAGAGTAGAGGGAAGAGTTAAAAATCTGTGTGAGGGTAGGGATTATAGAAGGAGCAAGAGGTTTAAGGAGATGGGAGGGAATGGGATCAAGAGGGCAAGTGGTAGAGGGAGAAGAGGAAATCAGCAGTGAAGCATCCTCCTCTGAGACAGCAGTAAAAGTGTCAAGGAACGCAGGAGGAGAGTTAGGAAGTGGTGTGGGATGGGAGGAGGCAACAGAGGGGATGTTCTGATGTATGGATTCCACCTTTTCCTTAAAATAGTCAACAAAGTTCTGAGGTGAGATGGAGAAAGAAGAGGAGGCAGCCGAGGGTGGTCTGAGTTGAGAGTCAAAGACAGAGAAGAGTCGGCATGGGTTAGACTGCGTGTTGATTAGTGAAGAAAAGTAAATTTGTTTAGCCTGAGAGAGGGCAAAGTTGAAACAGGACAGCATAAATTTGTAGTGAAGGAAGTCTGCGAGAGTGTGAGACTTTCTTCAGAGGCGTTCAGAGAAATGAGTGGAGGAACGCAGCATATGCGTGTGGGATTTTAGCCATGGTCTGGGGTTAGAAGGGTGAGGATGGCAGAGAGAAAATGGGGCATGTAGATAAAGAGAGGAGGATAAGGCAGAGTTGTAGTTCCTGACCATATTGTCAGGGTCTGTAGCAGGTCTGAGAGAGGAGAGGGAGGAGCGTAAAGTGGAATTAAACGTTGATAGGTTAATAGAGCGCAGATTTCTGCAGAAACAAGGGGTAGATGGAGAGGGGGATAAGCGAGAGAAAGAAAATGAGATGAGGTGATGGTCAGAGAGAGGAAAGGGGGAAATGGAAAAATTAGTGAGAGAAAAGTTTTTAGTAAAGAAACAGGTCTAGGTAGTGGCCATCCTTGTGGGTGCTGGCTGCATTCCACTGTTGGAGGCCAAAAGAAGAAGTTAGAGAGAAAGCGGGAAGCTCAAGGGAGAGAGGGGTCATCATTGTGGCAATTGAAGTCCCCAAGGAGAAGAACAGAGGAGTCTGATGAGAGAAAGAAAGAGAGTCAGATTCAAAGTGAGAGAGAAAGGCAGAAAGGGGATGAGTAGAGGTAGGTGGGCGATAAATGACCAGCCACCTGATCGATGACCACAACGTGAACAGGGAGAGGAGAGAAGATCTAGACAGTGTGAGCCTCAAAGGAGGGAAAAGCAAGAGAAGGAGGAATAGTAAGGGTTCAGTAACGGCAGAGAGAGGAGAGCAGGAGCCCCACACCTCCACCCCTGCCATCAGGGCACAGAGCGTGGGAGAGAGAAAGGCCACCATAAGAGAGGGCAGCTTCTAGAGCAGAGTCAGACTGAGTGAGCCAAGTCTCAGTTATAGCAAAGAGGAGCAGAGAGTGAGAGAGATAGAAGTCATGCACAGAGAGGCACTTGTTTGAAAGGGAGCGACTATTCCGAAGGGCACAGGAGAAAGGGAGAGAGGAGGAGGGTGGCAGGGGATGGGTATGAGGTTGGAGGGGTTGAAACCAGAAGGAGTAGAAGTTGCATTTGGCAGGCGAGGACAAGAGCTTGTAGAAATAAAACAGGGACAAGGATTGGGAGAGATATCCCCAGAAGCAAGGAGGAGAAGCATGGATAGAAAGAGGATTGTGAGTATGATTTGTAGGGTGTGTTTTAGTGCAGGGGATATAGCTGTGTGGTGTCAGAGGGCGCAGGTAAGAAAGGAGTTCATGTGAGCTGAGAAGTGGTGAAGAAAGAAGAGATGGAGATATGTGAATAGAGTTAGAGATAAAATTAGGCTGTGAAAGGCAGTGCATAATTTAAAAATGTGAGGTCACAGGAAATATAAAAAGTAAAGGCAGCATCACAGCAATAGTTAAGTGTTGAGATGTGCAGTCTGGGATAGATGATATTCTCCTTTCCAGTGTAGGTCAAATGCTGGAATCAGGGCCAGTGGGTTTGTCCCCTTGTTCACTCCTTTTGAACTCCTTTTTAAACTCCACTATGCTTGTCACTTAAATGGGCCACTTGACATGGGACTGCAGACAGATGGGAGCTGCTATGCTGCCATGTTTTATAGTTCTTTATTGTCACCTGACTTAAGTAAAGTCCAGGCAATTTAATTAGCACATGTGAGGGACATTTAAATAGATGTTTTTTCTATACAGGCTGTTGTCCAAGACAAGTTAAATACTGATCAATTGCAGATGAGCTTAACTTAAAAGAGGGTCTCCAATCATAACAGCACATACCAACAAGAAGTTAAATACAGATCAATTGCAGTTGGGCTTAATTTAAAAGAGGGGTTCCAATCATCACAGAAGCATACCATATTGTATAAGATGAAGACTATACTGCAGGGGCTCAATTAGCAGGAAGGACAAAGGAAGTACTGTACAGGTTGAGCTCACAAGCAATATTAACTATTTATGAGGATTACAGGGGAGAGCTAGATTCCATGATATATGGAATATGATTTTATATTATGATGATAGGATGATAGCGAGATAGAAGTATATATAGGGAGGATATAGAGATAGAGAGATACAGAGAGATATAAGATATATATAGATAGCTGTATGGATAGTATTATATCTAGATACAGATAGATATAGATGATAGATATATATATTATAGATATACATAATTATATATAATGTATATATATATAAACACATAATACAATTATTAAAAGTCGATGATTGCGTGCAGTGGGACTACCCAGGCTCTTTTGGGGAAAGCCAAGGTGGCCACGGTGGCACTCAGTATGTAGTTGGAATAAATATCTGAATCCATCCCACTTGATGGCCTCCATCTTCAGAGCAATGATCCCCCTGCAACAAATCCACCTAAAGGGCCAACCAATACCCATTAATACAAAAAATAATGCAAACAATTGATGGCCAAAAAACATTAAGAAAAATACCCCAACAAACAGCAAAAATAAAATTAATCTATACACTTGATGGCTAAAATAAACAAGAAAAGTAAAAAAGCCAAATCAATCCAGGACCATCCATGGCCAGATATGTCTGATGCTCTTGATAATCTGTTTGCTTGAAGATTAATCATCTGTAAGTATTTATTTGCAAATGTTCTCTTCTCCTCTTCTTCATCTGTTCTCTTCTCCTCTTCTTCTCTGTTTTCTTCTCCTTGTTGTCTGTTTTCAACTCTTCTTCTTCTCTGTTCTCTTCTCTTCTTTTTGTCTGTTTTCTTCACTTCTTCTTGTCTGTTTTCTTCATCACCAGATGTGGCCTCTCCTGCAACTTCCTGTCTTTTGTGAAGACCTTTTATAGGATGCCAGGGTGTCACAAAAGAAGGCTGGTCGTAACATCACATGGTACCGCAACCAATCAAATTGGTTGCTGCACCATTTGATTGCCCGTTTATCATGACATCACAGTTTTGGCCGGGCATGTTGTGAATTTTTGGTAATGTTAGCAACTTTGCTAAATATTTGCAAGTACCAAAAGACATTCCCCTGATTCACAAATGTATGCAAAAGGTTTTCACATCTCTAGTCATATTGCTTTAAAAACATAATTACATACATACAAATACTAAGGCATTCATAAAATGTATTAAGGAGGGTGTACATTTTTAATCTGTAGCCAGGAAATTCTGCAGCCAAGCAGCCAATTTATCCAAATAAGACCCAAATCTCAGAACTCAGGTTTTAAACATGGGAAAGCTGACTATCTGAATAATAAGGAATGACTCAATATCTCTAGTAGCTTTTGTATTGTATTGTATGTCTTTATTTATATTGCTTTAAATTTTATTGTAAATAAAATTTTAAATATTGCTTTTCAATGTTATATACCTTAAAAAGTGTGTCCTGATTTTTTTAATGTTGTTAAAACATGGGTTTGCAGTTCCATTTTTGCACTGAAAAGAAGGATAAATATTTTTAACAGAAATAAAATCAAACGAAGTTAAAACCTTTCTTAAAATCATTCAGATATTTAGGGCTTTCCAGAGGTCTCAAAATATTAATGGAGCTGTCCATCCTGAACTCCATGATATATAAAGCAAGGTGTTTCCAGAGCTCAAACACGCTAATTTCAGCTCCAGGGTTGACCTTTGGTTCCGGGGACACTTACTGAGAACATTTCCACTGGTTACTTCCTTGTATTTCAATCCTCTGCATCATTTGGACCAAAGGAATCTGCGTTGGATGATGTTACTGCTTCCTATTGACCTGTATAATGCTCTAGATTTCAATACCATTTGGTTTCCCCAGGAGGGGATTATACTAGCAGCACTTTCCCTGGCTTTCCCTGGGACGTATATAGGGAGCCAGGTGATCCCAGAGCTGAAATTAACGTGGTTCACCTCTGGAGACCCCCTGATTCCCACCCACATAAAAAAGGGTGCAAAAAAAAACAAAAACAAGGAGGAACTATTTTCTATTAGGTTTTGCCCATCATTATATTTATTTTAAGGCCTCGGACATGGTAAACTTAACTGCACTGAGCAGCGCTGACGCTCATACTCTCCTGTTCATGAAGGAGCTTTTTTGTGTCCTTGCATGAGCGTCAGCGAGCACACTTGTGAGCCGGGCTGGAGGTGGAGCGGGAGGCGGGGCTAGAGCACCACGGCGCCGATGTCACGTACTGCCATTGGCTTTTGTCGGTCTGGTGACCGTCCCTCCACTTCCCTCAGCGGGATAAATTAAATTGTACTGTCGGCTTCAATTCCACACGCCTCCGCACGCCTGAGGAAGCGTGCGGAAGCGCCATCTAAAGCCGCACTCAGTAGGGATGATGGGGGTAAGTGGCGCGGGTCAGCGCGGGTCAGCGTGGGTCAGCACTGTCTTTTGGACCATTGCCCTGGCCTAAGGTTCATTTCAGAAGAGCTAATAAAAGAAAGGCAGAAATAACGCTTAAGTAAATGTTATCACAGTGTGGCATTTTACTTGTGATACTTCTAAGCCTATTTCTAAAAGATATCTAATCACAGGTTAAGATTTTGTATCAGCAGCTGTTCTTTACTGGTCTACCTTGGCCTCAATGTGCTGCTTTAGATTAAATTGTTCCAGATGAGCACAGAAAGGGCTCTGTATGAGACAAGCAGCTAGGTTATTTTCAACATGAAAATATCCAAGTGTTGTGCTTTTTATATATACATAGACATCGAGAACAATATTTGAATGTTTTTTTTTTTTTTCATCAACAGTTTGTTCATTATAAGCTTTGTTTGATAACAATATATAAGTTCAACACAGAAGTGGCAAAAGAGGAGAAACTAAAAGAATGCAAACAAAAAATAATAAAGCTAGGAAAACGTAAACCAGAAAGAAACATCAGGCATTACTGTTAAAGAAACACAATCACACAGATTAAAAAAGAAAACAATGAAGCAAAGTCAAGAAAGAGAGAATAGGAGAGACATCTAATTTATTATACTATTTTAATAGTTGTAGTCAAGGGCAATATTTTTAACACGTATCTCTTAAACTTACTGTATATTAATTTAAACACTATGGGGCCAATGCAGAAAGGGACGAGAAGCCCTATCTCGCCAGTTTTTTGCCAAATATGCCTACAGCAATTCAGTAAATGGCGAAAAACTGGCGAGATGAGGAAAATCCGGCGGTTTTTTTTGGTGTGAAAAAAATCTCGCAGCCTGGGTGGTGAGATGCAATATCTCGCCAATTTAAAACCCCGCTGTATTCTAGTTGCCCCGATCAGCATCTCGGCGCTGATCGCGGCTATAAAATGGAGAGATTTTCTCAAAATTGCTCCGCCAACAAGAAAGTGGTGCTGAGCGGCGAAAAGGGACATAGGAAAAAAATCTGTCCCTTTTCCTGGCTCAGATTGATGCAGGGGGGCTCTTACACACTGCACCCATCCCTGCTAACCACAATATATGTATATATATACATACACACATATACATATATACACACATACACTACCGACACACTTTATCACTCTGCGGCCAGATCCGCAAGCCGGGAGATTTCCCGGCTTGCTAGTGGCCGCCCCTCGGCATGCCGCGCGTCACCGACGGGAGCCTGCGCCCCCTGCACGCGCGTCCAGGGCTCCCCGAGGGAGCCCTGGTGTCCCGCGATCGCGGGACGGCGGCAGGGGGTTCCGGGGGACCCGGTGGACCCGGCAGCGGTAGGGAGAGCGCCCCGATCGGAGGGCGCTCTTCCGCTGCTTCGGCGCGCGCCCGTCACCCTCCGGCGCGCGCCAGGATACTGCTGCGGCCAAGAACGGGCAAATGCTCGAATAAACTTGGCCGCAGCAGTACACACATAAAAAATAAACTAAGTAAACAAGTGCTAATTGCCCACTATGGTAAGGTGACAAATACCTAGGGCCTCATAAGCTCCGAAAAGCCACTTTTCGCCAGATTCTCGCAAAAAATGCCTACTGCGATTCAGTAAGACCAGAGAAGCTGCCTTTTTTTGGCCGAAAAGTTGGCAAGACGGTGGGGAGAAGCGGAGGATTAGCGGCGAGACGGGACTTAGAAAAAAATCCGGCCTTTATCCTGCATTGGATTGATGCCGGGGGTCTCTGGAGCTGATACCCATTATTCTTAAACATGGGAAAGCTGACTATCTGAATAATAAGGAATGACTCAATATTCTCTAGTAGCTTGTATTGATGTATGTCTTTATTTATATTGCTTTAAATTTTATTGTAAATAAAAATTTTAAATATTGCTTTTCAATGGTATATACCTTAAAAAGTGTGTCTGCTTGTTTTTAATGTTGTTAAAACATGGGTTTGCAGTTCCATTTTTGCCACTGAAAAAAGAAGGATGAAATATTTTTACAGAAATAAATCAAACGAAGTTTAAAACCTTTTTTAAAATCATTCAGATATTTAGGGCTTTCCAGAGGTCTCAAAATATTAATGGAGCTGTCCATCCTGAACTCCATGATATTAAAGCAAGTGTTTCCAGCAGCTCAAACACGCTAATTTCAGCTCAGGGTGACCTTTGGTTCCGGGGGGACACTTATGAGAACATTTCCACTGGTTACTTCCTTGTTTCAATCCTCTGCATCATTTGGACCAAAGGATCTGCGTTGGATGATGTTACTGCTTCCTATTGACCTGTATAATGCTCTAGATTCATACCATTTGGTTTCCCCAGGAGGGGATTATACTAGCAGCACTTTTCCTGGCTTTCCCGGGACGTTATAGGGAGGCCAGGTGATCCCAGAGCTGAAATTAACGTGGTTCACATCTGGAGACCCCCTGATTCCCCACCACACATAAAAAAGGGTGCAAAAAAAAAAACAAAAACAAGGAGGAACTATTTTTATTAGTTTTGCCCAATTCTTATATTTATTTAGGCCTCGGACATGGTAAAACTAAACTGCAATGAGCAGCGCTGACGCTATACTCTCCTGTTCAGAAGGAGCTTTTTGTGTCTGCATGAGAGTCAGCGAGCACAAAGTGAGCCGGGCTGGAGGTGGAGCGGGAGGCGGGCGAGAGCACCACGGCGCCGATGTCACGTACTGCCATTGGCTTTTGTCGGTCTGGTGACCGTCCCCCACTTCTCAGCGGGAAGGTGATAAATTAAATTGTACTGTGGCTTCAATTCCACACGCGCCGCACGCCTGAGGAAGCGTGCGGAAGCGCCATCTAAAGCCGCACTCAGTAGGGATGATGGGGGTAAGTGGCGCGGTCAGCGCGGTCAGCGTGGGTCAGCACCTGTCTTTTGGACCATTGCCCTGGCCAAGGTTCATTTCAGAAGAGTAATAAAAGAAAGGCAGAAATAACGCTTAAGTAAATGTATCCACAGTGTGGCATTTTACTTGTGATACTTCTAAGCCTATTTCTAAAAGTATCTAATCACAGGTTAAGATTTTGTATCAGCAGCTTTCTTACTGGTCTACCTTGGCCTCAATGTGCTGCTTTAGATTAAATTGTTCCAGATGAGCACAGAAAGGGCTCTGTATGAGACAAGCAGCTAGGTTATTTTCAACATGAAAATATCCAAGTGTTGTGGCTTTTTATATATACATAGACATCGAGAACAATATTTGAATGTTTTTTTTTTTTTTCATCAACAGTTGTTCATATAAGCTTGTTTGATAACAATATATAAGTTCAACACAGAATGGCAAAAGAGGAGAAACTAAAAGGATGCAAACAAAAAATAATAAAGTAGGAAAACGTAAACCAGAAAGAAACATCAGGCATTACTGTTAAAGAAACACAATCACCACAGATTAAAAAAGAAACAATGAAGCAAAGTCAAGAAAGAGAGAGAATAGAGAGACATCTAATTTATTATACTATTTTAATAGTTGTAGTCAAGGGCGAATATTTTTAACACGTATCTCTTAAACTTACTGTATTAATTTAAACACTATGGGGCCAATGCAGAAAGGGACGAGAAGCCCTATCTCGCCAGTTTTTTGCCAAATATGCTACAGCAATTCAGTAAATGGCGAAAAAAACTGGCGAGATGAGGAAAATCGGCGGTTTTTTTTGGTTGGGTGAAAAAAATCTCGCAGCCTGGGTGGTGGATGCAATATCTCGCCAATTTAAACCCCCCGTATTCTAGTTGGCCCGATCAGCATCTCGGCGCTGATCGCGGCTATAAAATGGAGAGATTTTCTCAAATTGCTCCGCCAACAAGAAAGTGGTGTGAGCGGCGAAAAGGGACATAGGAAAAAAAAAATCTGTCCCTTTTCCTGGCTCAGATTTATGCAGGGGGGCTTTACACACTGCACCCATCCGCTAACCACAATATATGTATATATATACATACACACATATACATATATAACACATAAACGACCGACACACTTTATCACTCTGCGGCCAGATCCGCAAGCCGGGGAGTTTCCCGGTTGTAGTGGCGCCCTCGGGATGGCCCGCGTCACCGACAGGGGAAGGCGGCGAGCGTCAGGAGCCCGAGGAGCAAGGGCGGATGGGGACGGCGGAGGGGGTGACCGGGGGACCCGGTTGGACACCGGCAGCGGTAGGGAGAGCGCCCCGACGGAGGGCGCTCTCCTGCTTCGGGCGCGCCCGTCACCCTCCGGCGCGCGCCAGGATACTGCTGCGGCAAGAACGGGCAAATGCTCGAATTAAACTTGGCCGCAGCAGTACACACATATACACATATATATATAATATATAATATGATATAGATATATAGATATATATATTAATATATATATATTTATATATAATATATATATTATATATATATATATATAAAACTAAATAA
Organism: Ascaphus truei; assembly: GCA_036426205.1. Taxonomy (NCBI): domain Eukaryota; kingdom Metazoa; phylum Chordata; class Amphibia; order Anura; family Ascaphidae; genus Ascaphus; species Ascaphus truei. The sequence continues at coordinate 76,052 of WSYH01001528.1, forward strand.
TACACCAGTAACCCCTTCAGTTTCATATATTTATTGGCATGCACAGCAATGACACTATAGGGCTCGCCCATCTCTTGCCGGATCCTCTCCCAGATATGCGCCCTTCCGATACTGCGAGGGGAATCCTCCAAAAAAATGGAGTTTAAAGTATGGCGAATGGCCATTCTCGCAGTTCTCTGCATTGGCCCCTAAATTAGTGTATACTATTGTTTAATATGTGTAATGTAGTAATATGTTTATATATATATATATATATATATATATATATATATATATACAATTTCATGATTTTATTCATCAGTAAGGACATATTTTACCTCACAGATTAATATTTGTATTTTTCTGTATACCTTTAAACCATATTTTATTTATTAGCGTTATACAGTACAGCCTGATAACAACACAAACTGATGTTCTAAAGCTCCATAATGAATCTTAGCGTACAGAAATGTTCATGTTGGAGCAAATTAATGTAGTCCTGGGTCTGGCACATTATTTATTTAGCTACAAAATTATAGCTATAGAAATGTTTACTACTTTTTATTAAGTAATATTGTGTGATTAATATGATTATATGATACTATGATTAGTAGTTAATAGGATTGGGAAGTTCTCTATATATCTAGCACAGAGTGTGAAGCTATAGTCCACAATAAACTAGTGCTCTCGTAAATTGTATTATGATAGCAGGTTGCTCTGGTGGTTTACACCAGTAATTACATTATAAACTGTTCACTAGTAAATAAGCATTTTGAAAGAAGATAAACAAGATATATAAAAAAAATAAAAAAAAAGGATTGGCACAACCAGACAGCACAGATTAGAAATCAAATGCACTAGGATGATAAAGTCAACCACAACTTCAAGTCTGAAAAAGGAAATAAGAAAATACAAGGATGGGCTTCTATAACATGTTGATCTTTGATAGGCCCTATATGATTCATGTTCCAATATTGGTCAAGATCAATAATAAATAGAGCATCATAAGAAGTTAGCAAATACAGAATATCCATCTTAACAGCAAGCAGTATCTTAGTAGATGATATATCACAATTCACATGACATTATAATTAAATAAATATTCATATCACTATGGGGGGGATCCTATGCAAGTGTAAAAGTTATTTATTATAGTACTTCATGTGTGCTTAATGATTTGTTGAATTAGGATAGCGCTTGATAAAATATGTTCGACAAAGGAGTCTTTTTCTAAAAATTACAATATACAAGCTTCAATAATTCGAATTCAACCCTAACCAAATGAACACAATTATGTTTGAATATTTATAGTTTCTCTTTATGCATACCCAATTTTAATTATATAGCACCAACAATGTACTTGGCGCCTTACAACATTAAAATACAAGGCAAATAATTTACAGGTAATGAGGATAAGTTACACAGGTGAATGACAAGACAAGGGTAGACTGTGGCGAGGAGAGGATTAAGCAGGCCTAAAAATAAAGGTTATACCCGGCTGATTAATCCTGACTCTCATTGGGAATGAGGGGGTTAAACTTGGTTGCTATGCGTTACTGTGTTTGCCCTGGCCCAGACGTTTTTATCCCCCATTTGCAAGCCATTCCCTGCCTGCTATGTTAAAAGACAAAATGCAATGCTTGTTATACCCTCTCACAGACACTAGATGGCGTAGGAGCGCCCAACGCTAGCGCTGATTGAAGAAACGTGGCAAAAGTTTAAAGGGCTGTCTGTGAGATGGGTATCCATTACTTGCGGTTAGAATCTCATGTAAGTGGAAAGAAAGAGAGAATCCCTTTTAGGTGGCACTAGAGAGGTTACACCCTAATTAAAACTTGTATTTTATTATAAATTGATTAAAATAAACTGTTTGGAGAAAACCACATACACAAAACAAACAAACAAAAAATATTAAAAGACGGAGAGGTGTGGAAGGGTGTTTAATAGAGGTGTTTATGATATATACCTCCTACTTAAACATTAATGAACCCTATGATCTTAGTAGTCTCTTATCAAATAACCCCTTTTAAAATAGTGGGGTACTGCACCGACACACTTTATTCGAGCAAATACCCAGTATGTACCTGGCAGATACCTGGAATGCGCCGCTCCTCACCTCTGACAAGCCCCGTTGCGTTTGCCTTCCCAGCCTGGGTTCATGCCTGGCTGATGGGCGGCTGATCTGTTAAATGATAATGATTAGGATTTAATAGGCTGCAATGCTTCGCGTGTCTACCAGATGGCATAAATTCATGAATTGTAATGCAGTATATATATATATACTGTGCAGTATTGCAGCCAGCGGGAATAAAATGCTTCAATCCTTGCTGGAAAATAACCCAATGCACTCTGGCAGAAAACAGTCACAAACCTCAATACACCCGGGTATACCCGAATTCGTGGGACTAGCCGAGCTCGAATAAAGTGTGTCGCCAGTGTATAAGCAGTTAGATGCAGACTTGTCTGCTGTGTGGAAAATAAGGCTGCTCTTAATGATGGCTGAAATTAAACAGTCATAGGCACCTTAGGCATAACAGAGCTACATTTAGCTGTCTAAATGGTTAGTATATACCAAATATAGATAACTGAGAGACTAACTCTAGCGTCTGAGTGCTCTTGCTGCCCACGAACGCAGTCTATGAAGCACTCAGACAAAGTGGAGCCCACACCTCACCGATGAGCCAGTTACGGTGAAACGTACGTAGGGTACGTCTGACGTCACCGTCACGTGACGTCGGCTCATCGGTGAGGTGTGGGCTCCACTTTGTCTGAGTGCATCCGTCTCTCGTTAACTCTGTAACTTGAAAGGCGGAAAGGCAATTGACGTGGGAACTGTGTCAATTGCCGTGAGAACCGGGTGAACTTGCGGTTTCGAAGCCGGCATTTCAATTAGAAATGCTAACTCGATAACGTAAGCAGCCAGCAACCTGTTTTTTGGGTGCAAGTACAGTAAAACACCACATGCACATACATATAAAAATTACAGTTGTAACACGAACAGAACATGATGTTTTAATAAAGCGTGTAAAAACTGCAGATTTAAAATGTAAGGCATGATGTATTCTGTAAGCTGGGAAGGAATTCCTCAGACATACAGATGTGAGATAGGTGAATGAGCTGGGGATATTTTCCTGACTACACTTCAAAGGGGTCACGCTGATTTAGCGCCCCTCAGTCTAAAGAAGTGTCCAGGATGAAAAGACCCAGAGACCCATAATGTATACGGCCCGGCATTCTGATGTATAACAGATGCCGGGCCATTGACACCTCTGGGTCAAAAATCAGACTTAGAGGCGCCAAGGTATGGGTGTATCCCAGGTATGCTAAATGGCATGGGTGTCAACCTGACCCATGCGCTTTGCTCACCGGAAAGCCTTTTTTCCCAGTCTTATGAACTGTGGGCAACACGGCTATTGGTAGGTTAAATTGTTCCCACAAGGGGATTGGGTCCACATGTTAAAGGTAGCCTTGGCCAGTCTATAACTGCGGCTCCCGAGGTATCCCCGGGGTTATTCGTGATTTTCGATCCATGATGTAAAGACGCAAGACTTTGTTCCAGCACAGCAGCAACCGGTCCCGGAGAGAAGGGGTTAATAACAACGTAACCAAGGATTTGACCTAAACTTCGGAATTCATTAGCTCTGGTGACGTGTGTTTGTCTACTAAGGAAATAAATCACAATTTATTTTGCAACTTGTTCTGTTCAATCGAGTACCCAGAAAAATAAATGTGTTGGTAAAGTCGATGTCCATCGTGACAGAGACCCTGCACCGAAGAGCTTTCAATCTATTTAATATGTTGTAAGGCTTATAGACACAGTAGGAGTAAAAGTGCATTATTAAAAGTGCAGTCAGGGAGGTAAAGGACACATGGACCTTGTAGTAGAGGTTGGAGATTTCGTGAGGTCGGTACCAGGACCGGATCAGACGGACTTGTGGAGGCAACGGAGGCTACACTGAGGGATCCAAAAGAGAGGTAACATACATTTCCTCCACTGTGTATATATCCCAAGTAGCGATATCCAAAGGAACTCCCACTCCACATACTCCTATCTCTGGTCCTATCTCCAATCAACATAAACCGCATCCCACGTCCTTTATTCTACCTCAAGACACAGACCACAGTTGTCCCATATATTATTGTTCATTATCTACTATTTTTTTGCTCTCCGTTTAGAGCTTTGGGTAGCTTTCCTTTTGATTCTTGTAGTAGAGGTGTAGGAATTTACAAAAAGATACTATGGGGGCTATGCACTAAGCTCTGTTAAGTTGTTTTAAGAGTGCAAAATGCTCTTGGAACGTGATGTTCCGCTGAACACGATTCACTAAGCCACGCAAACAGGCACTTTGCGTTCTTAAAGTGACTTTTCCTGGAAATTTTTCAAAGTCCAACTTTGCTCGTACGATAACCTGTTAGCGTTCAATTCTGCCGTTCTCCGGTATTCACTAAGCTACGCAAAGTTATCGTACACTAAAGTAGCGTTCAAAAAAGATCGCCAGCTCAAGGCAGGTGATAAAAAAGCTGGACTTGTTTAAATGTTCGCATTTGCAAAACCCATACAACAGGCCGGCGGGTGTCCCCGGCTGACCCCGCGAGGGTCCGGGGTTCCCCGGATCAACAAGCGGGGGGTCCCCGCGGGAGTCTGGGGGTCCCCGCAGGAGACATGGGGTCCCAGCGGCCATCCCGGTGTCCCCACGGGAGTCCCGGGGTACCCGCGGGCCTTCGGTACCAATGTTGTGCCTCCAAAAATAATAAACAATATTTATAACTAAATACACCCCCTTAACACATACAATACAGTAATGGGCAAAATTACTATTATCCACATATGGATAATAATGCATTTGCCCATTTTAAATACATATAAATTACAATAAATACAGTAAATACATATTACACTTACCTTTTCCAGGCACCCACGATGAAGGCCGTCTTCATCCTTATCTTCATCCTGCCCATGTCCCCCTGGTGCTGCAAAACATACTCAAGCATAAAAATAGCCCTAACCCCTTAATCACATTAGCGGTCATTAACCGCTACAGTTATTAAGGGGTTAACCCACCCTCACCCACCACTTGGGAGGCCTACATACCCTCCCCCACTACCCATTCCCGTGAGGCCTAACCACCCTCACCCACTAACCCAGGCGGGAGACCTACCCACATACCCTTGGGACCAATACCCCCTTCCCCCACCCCCAGTACCCACAAGAAAAACAATACACTGCCCCACAATAAACATCATTATATTTATACTATACATAACCCACCCCCTGTGCCCCCCCATAAATGCATGATTTATTATTTTACATACAGGGTTAATACCCCAGGCCCACGGGAGTCTCCAGTGGCCCTGACGGGTGTCTGTAGCCCAGCACCATGTTTCAAACAGTGTCTGGAGGCCTACTGATGGTCCCCGCCAGGCGCCGTGGTCCACCAGGTGGTCTCTGTGGCTCACCGTGGGCCACAATAGGGTCTCCACGGGTAGGCCCGCGGCTGTCTGGGGGGCCCCGGGTCAGACCCACAGGTGTCTGAGAGGCCTTGGGTGGTTCCCACGGGAGTCTATGGGCCCACGGGTGGTCCCCATGGGTTCGCGGTGCCCCCAACAGACATGGGGCCACCAGTTCTTGCCCGCATGTATCCCCCATGGACACCTCAAGCCTGGTACCCAAGGAAAGCCCGAGGAGACCTCAGGTGGTCTCCAGAGGTCTCCCGCAGACCTGAGGAACCAACCCTGTATGTAAAAAATTAAACCTGACCTATACATTAAATACATCAATCTCCCCCCCCCCCCCCCCCCCCAACACATACGGTACAATAATGTGCAAAATAACTATTATCCAGATATGGATAATAGATTATTTGCTGATTATGAAACACATAAAACATGCATAAATAAAAACATGAAATCTTAATCTGAAAATCACCACATTGCATCTTACAATTAAACTAGCAGCTAGACAAATGTATATCAAATGACACACAATTGCATTGTGTGTACATGATGCAATTAATCTGTGCATCATGTAACACTATGCAAAATCAATTTCAAAATAAAATCCACTATGAACAATGTCCCCTAACCACCAATGCCATCCACAAAATCAAATAGAAAGTAAGCAACATAAATAAATTTACCATCAATCAATTAATCAATTTCCTAAACCAATTACAATACAATCCAAATCAATTATTCAATGCCCTATTAAATTCCTAAAGCCAAACCATTGCCAAAATAATTGTAATTGAAAGTAACCACCATCATTCAAATCTAAGTACCAGAAATAAGCCATTAAAAATAACATAGAAGGGTAAGAATCGGTGGTCCATCCGCTCCAAAAAAAGATAAGAACTCACCAGCAAAGAGGTTAAAAATGCTATTTTATTAAACTACATAAAAAAACAAAAAACAGACAGCACAAAAAAACTCTCCCACGCGTTTCACACCTACTATGGTGCTTTTTCAAGGAGTAAGGAGAAAGGGGAGGCCCTGGGTATTTAACACACTCCCCGTCATACAAAACAGCTGTTGTAAATAATCACTTAATTCTGTTTTGCAGGAAGAACAGAAGAGAACCAGAAAGAAAGAAAAACACAAGAAAAAGAAAAGGAGTACTCATCTGCAAGAATAGACAATACAACTTAATCAAATAAAGTAAATAAAAAAATAATAAATGGAAAATACATGAAAAAATGTATGACAATGATTGTGTCCAATGACTAAATATTTGATAATTGATAGAACATCCTATCATACCTCACACAGAATAACTGGCCATACAGTATACTGTAGGAAAAAGCCCATCAAGAGGAATGAGTGCAAAGTTAACCCGTTCAAGTGTGGAATCAATTATACACACAAAACTTCAACAAATGGTTCTATGCACACACTGTGTATAATTGATTCCACACTTGAACGGGTTAACTTTGCACTCATTCCTCTTGATGGGCTTTTTCCTATATGGCCAGTTATTCTGTGTGAGGTATGACAAGGAAGGGACAGGGACAGAGGCAGGGACAGTGGCAGGGACAGGGACAGGCACGCGGACAGGAGAGGGAGAGGGAGAGGGAGAGGGAGAGGGCAAGGCGATGAGAGGAGAAGAGGGAGGAGAGAAGTTGTGCCTCATCCTCGTTTGTACAGGAGAGAACCCTGTTAGATGGGATGAGTGAGGAGGAGATTGTAAGTCGCTATCGTTTGAGTTCAGCAGCAATCTTAGCTCTTTATGAAGAGATACGGGAGATTTAGATTTTGTGACAGCCAGAGGTCGTGCAGTCCCTGGGCTTGTTAAAATGCTGTGCTCATTACATTATCTTGCTTCCGCGTCATTCCAGACAACTGTGGGCATAGTGGGCGGGGTCTCGCAATCTACATTCTTACCCAGTTTCTATGTGCACTCAATAGACGCGCTAGGAATTATATTAATTTTCCTACAGAGCACACGGAGTGGCTGGAAGTCAGGAATGGCTTTTATACCATAGCCGGGATACCATGTGTGATGGGTGTAATCGATTGTCCCGCCTAGTCAGAGTGAGCATGCTTACCACAACCGTAAGCACTACCATTCCCTGAATGTACAGGTGGTATGCGATGCCACGATGAAGATTATGCATGTGGTAGCCAAATTCCCTCGTTCCAGTCACGATTCCTCTATCCTGAGAAACTCATCAGTCTTCCATGCTTTCGAAGAAGGCTATTTTGAACCTGGTTGGCTGGTGGGTGAGTACATATTATGATGTGTTAACAAACAACTCTTGGTTTTCTAGGAAATGTTGTATGTAATAATGTTAACACAAATTGTTTCATATTTGTGCAAGATGGATTATAGGTGACTCAGGATATGGAATTAGGCCGTGGCTGTTGACCCCTGTGGCAAACCCTCAATGTGAAGCAGAGGAGAGATACAATGTTGCCCATATATCTACGCGATCCGTCATAGAGAGGACATTTGGGCTTCTCAAGACAAGATTTAGGTGTCTCGATAGAACTGGTGGGGCACTTCAATATAAGCCTGCTAAAGTGTCTGATATTATAATTGCATGTTGCATTTTGCACAATGTGGCACTCTGCAATAATGTACAAACAGACATACGTCAGGGTTTGGAGGAGGAGCATCCCGTCAATTTACCAGCTGACACTGATCAAACAGCCAGTAGTGTTGAGACACATCTGAATGTCACAAACACCTATTTTTCATGTTAGCAAATACATATATGTTCATAGTACTACATAGATGTATTGATTCTTTGTTATGATAAATACATTTGTCCAAATACCATTCACTTAGGAAACAGATGAATATGGTTCGCACACCTTTCTCTTCTCTGCTGTGTGGACAATTGCATGTGGCACCGGTATGTCATTCATCAACAGGTTGTATTATACTTCTTACCAATAAAAGGTGTTGTGTGTACGTGAAGAAATAATGTGTACTAAATCTATATTTTATGTACATGTTCTTTTTGGTTATGCTTACACAATAAACCTACTGTGTCCATAGTCAATAGCTAGTGCAGTATGGTTACATACAATGTTTCTTTTGCAGTGTGACATGAGTCACAATGATGTGTACACTATTGTGTATTTCAGATCATATTTGACGTATTCTAGATGTTGTTTCATATCACACACAAAATTGATGAAAGATGTGACAATTGAAACATGTCGTTTCTGTATTGTGTACGTGCGTTTAGCTACACTTGGTGGTTATTGTGCAGTGTGTTTTACAATCATTAGGGACATTACATAACATGTAATTTAGCAAACGTAACAACATCCATTCATGGAATATAGGGGGGGGGGAGATAAGGGGATAAACCCTGCTCAGCTATTGATTATGGGAGGAGAACATCCATTGATGCACATGAGCGATGTTAACACTCAATGCATGTTTGTATGAAAAGACCCCAATGTTTTTGCAATGTATGTGATTAGTTGTTGTATCACTTCATCTTCATGTTGATTACTACATTGTCACATGTGTATTATAAGTGAAAAATGTGTGTTGATTTGACGTACAAGTAACATGTGTCAAAATGTTAACACCATTCCAAAGTATAGTTCTTTGGATTCTCAACTTTTCCTAATTCATTCAACACAATGACAATGTAGTTAATATAATTTTTATTTCATTCACGTTAGTTATTCATAATGATCATGATCCTTTATGACTAATGTCAACATATGAACATAAATGAAGTGGACATTTGCATACGCACACATTTCAGCAACAGTGTGTGTGTGTGTTGTAGTTTTTGTGTGATAAATGTATTTCTACGTGAAATAATATAAACCAACATAATAATGTTGCTAATATCAACAGCCTCACTAAGCTATGTATGTGTTGAACGTTTACTAATAACACTAAACTATAGTTAGTCGTGTGAATAAAATGTACACACAAATGTTCATGGTTTCATGATCTTTAACTAACATTCATTAGCTCATGCATGTTAGGTTAGCACTACAACTTAGTTGATAATATAAAATGCACACGACTAAACAGTTTCTATCACCTCACTATTGTTATTTGTACGTTCACATACAATGTCTACGAGTTGTTATGTAGCATTTACATTCTTTGAAAAGTCACACGTGAGATTATAATATATAGTAGATTAATGTGTTTGCTGAGTGATAATGTTTGTTGCATATATCACATGGCAATACATATAATGTTAGTAGAAAACAACAAAAAAACAATATAAGTATCTAACTTCAGTGCTTAGCAACATCATTATGTTAATTAAGTGCATAGTAAATATTGGCATAATAGGATAACATTATGTAGTGATTGTTAATCTGCGCACCAATCATTGAATGCATTGTTACATATTTATTAAAATAGTTGTTCGCTAGTCGTCACAATCATCTAATATAACGATTGGCTCATCTGAAATCATACATTTGTCCCATATATTCATCCGCGACATCTGTGAAATACAGCAAACACATGATGTTCAAAGGTGGCACATTTATATATGTCTCAGCATGACAACGCTTAACACATCTCTATATGATTGTGGATGTTCACGCATAAGTAACGTATATGTTTAAACAGCAAGGATAAAACTACAGATACAGAACTGTCTCATTTTGCGAATGGCGTTGCTGACATTACTACTGTTTTTTCCGGTGCCTGTATACATAATAATGTGCGCGCACAACATGTATTGCGCGCGCATGTCACGAATGTGTGGACTAAGTCTTAGCGCATGCGCAAAATGATGTGTACGCTGTGCGTTCAATACATGTCCCTCCATGGTGCTGCTAGCAGTACGCATATCATGGCTGGAAGTTATGATATGGAAGCGAAACAAATTCACTTCTACACACGTACATATCTAAACTTTATAAACGGACGTGTGCCCACGGAAAAAACGGCCGATCAGCCAATGAGCGAACAAAATACGTGTGACGTCATGTTAAGGCACCGTGAAATGCACGCAAACACCCCTCCCACTGAATGAACATTGGCCTCCAGCACTGTGCACGCACCGCCCAACCGACGCGCACATGACACACTGCACTGACCGTAACAATAAACTACGGGCACAGCCAATACGGTTTCACGCGCTCAAGTCGGTTGGGGGTGGGGCTTGCATCAGTAAACTTTTTAAGGACGCCTTGGGACATGACCAGGTTTCCACGTCATATGTGGGCGACACTTTGTTTTTATATGTTGAATGCTAAACAATGAGGTGTGTGTGTGTGTTACAGTTAGTGTAACATGTTGAAATGATACTTTAAAAGCGATAATAATCTAGGATTTAGGACTCCGTCACCAATGTGTACTAATGGTTCATCATGTAGTATATTGTTATAGGAAATAATGTCTTAGTGCACGCTACATGTAAGCCTGTCTGCAATGTTAAGCTGTATCCACTCATTTGGCTAACAAATGGTGTATATTATTAATGTAGACATATATAATTTGAGTAAAGGCATAACAAAATTTGTATTTACCATTCTTGTAGAAGTCAAAACTGACTTGGCTGCAACTGCTCGCTGCAGGAAGGCACAACAGTATCATCCATGGTTGAGGCAACCGTTCAATCCTGAATCACACACATCTCCATGAGGGCGTCATATGGATCTGCAGTGGCTTCTTCAAACAAGACGTCCGGAGGTACGTACAGTTGTTGGTTGTTTTCCCATCCACATTGGTATTGCCCATATAAGTTTGGATACATACAGTATCATAGTAGTTATGTCCCTCTTGCATCTGGTCTGGCTGAAAGGAGGGTGCAGGTAGATCATCAGACGCGACAGTCGGTGCGGCTTCAGTGTCACTGGTATTAGGCAAAAATATGCTATTTAAAAGAAGATATGTTCCATGTTCCATGGTAAATTTAAATGATGGCGCAACATGCCAGCATCCATATCGTTGATCTAGCCGATCATGGACATGCTCAAAACATTCATTTGTGGATAAAGTAAATCGTACAGAAGTTTTTAAATTTCGCTGTATGTCAGGTTGTTGGTAGTATGGATATTACTTTTCGATCAAGTCCTAGATTTTGGCCACGTTTGCACTTTTCTCTGGCGTTGATTCGATTGCTTCGTAAATCATACATTTGTATGATTTACGTGGATGGCTGTGCAATGTGGAAGCTTCTGCCATTTCTTCTCTCTTCAAGTGTACGTTGTGTGAAGTTGAACGCATACGGATGTCTGCTGAATGTGTGAATAGTTACATGTTATCTTCACGGTTTCTTCCAAGGTTATAATACTACGTAGCAGTTATACGCCTAAGTTTTCTCCCACAAGAAATTTTTTACAATAATTGACTGAAATTCTTTGGGTAAGATACTCTTTTAACAGGAATCGAAACTTTACTTTCGGCTTAGGCAATCAACATGTGCAAAACAAGTAGACTCTTTGAATTACAATAACAATGTGTGTGAAATCATCTACAGTGCTATGCTGAACAGATATCTGGTTACACCTAGCTAGATGTAACCATACATATGTTTGTCTCTTTTTCTGTTTTTCTCTCTGTCTGTTTCTCTCTCTTTCTCTCTCTTTCTCTCTCTGTTTCTCTCTCTCTTTGACTCTCTGTGTTAGTCTCTCTTGATAATACATATATATAGATATATATATAAATAAATATATATATAATTAGATATATATACATATATCAACATATATATTTATCTATATATAATTAACTATATATTGTGTGTAGATATATATGTATATAGATATGTACATTGAAGGCCTTGTGTGCTAACAGGAATTGTTGTAATTCTATTAACACTTCATTACAGTTTATAACATTACTGGGTGAGTATGTTTGAGGGCCTATTTGAGTCAGCTGTGTAGAAGTTGTATTTAACAGCAAACAAGGCCTCTTTTGAGCCATGAAGGCCTGTACTGTTATCTCTTAATATATTATATATATATTTATAATATATATAGATATATATATATATATATATATAATATATAATATATATATTATATAGAGTGCTAAACAAAGCCATTCATGTGTGGAAGTAGGCCTTGTTTGTAACATATTCAAGTTAAATACAGGTGAGGTGATTATGGGCTCAATCAACTGATCCCATAATTTTTAGCAAGTGTTCTCACATTATATCTCATTAACACAAGACCTGTTTGCTGACAACAGTGGCAGATATATATATTAATATATATATATATATATAATATATTTATCAGTTAATATATATATATATATAATATATACACCAAACAACCCACCACACACACATGTGTGTGTGTGTGTGTGTGTGGTTGGGTGTGGGGTGTGTGTGTGTGTGTGTGTGTGTGTGTGTGTGTGTGTGTGTGTGTATACATATATCCATAGAGATACAGAGAGACTACAGATATATTCATACACACTAACAGATCTGTTATTGTAACCAAAAATCATACATGATCACATGACAACATTATGAACTATGAAAGAAGATTAAGGTAAGTAATGTGTTACAGAGTTAAGACATCAGAAAACACAACATCAAAATGTATGCTGTTATATGGGTAGTTACTTAAAGTTGTATGTCAATAATATTAGCATGAAATGACTATCTACATTACCAAACAAACCCACATACATCTAGTCTTGAACAAGAGCTAAGTGAGTGTCAGCTTCAATAAACATGGCAAGTGTGTAATGTTGTACCATTAATCAACTGATGATTAATACATATTCATATGTTATTATATATGCCTTAATTCAGTCAGTGAACATTTCTAAACATTCATGTGTACAAGGACATACTTGAATGTTAGCAAGCATCTGTACATGATGATACATACACTATGCATGAAATAGTCTGCAGTAAACACCACCAGGACACCAACACATTTAGTGAATGTGATTATTTATTTTTGTTTATCCTTTTGAGAGCGAGTCACAGGCCTGCATGTTGGCTGTTGTGTTTGCCTTTTCCCTTTACCAAGTATGTTGGCCTTAACTGTACGACTTGTACTAGCCTGTGGCAGTTCTGTGGCACTGGATGTGGGCTGTTGCACTTCAGAGGCACTGGGTGTGGGCTGTGGCACTTCAGTGGCACTGGGTGTGGGCTGTGGCACTTCAGTGGCACTGGGTAGGGGCTGTTGCACTTCAGGGGCACTGGGTGTGGGCTGTGGCACTTCAGGGGCACTGGGTGTGGGCTTTGGCACTTCAGGGGCATGGTTGTGGCCTATGGCAGTTGTGAACCAGTTGCTAAACATTGCACGACTGAGGTTGGAGCAGTTTCTTGTTTTGGTGTTTTAATCTTTTTCCAAAAGCTGGTTAGTAGTAATTGTTGCCCTAACTTTCTTTTTCGATTCTCATTTGTAGGTGTCCGTTCCTGATTTTGAACAGATGTAAGCGGTTGGATGTTGACAGGGACCTACACAGAACTTGCACTTACTGTACCGGTATCATCCACATCTGGGGAATGAAGAACTGATGACTCTGGAGAAAAAGTAGCAGCATGTAAAGATCCATCCTTAGATGGGGTAAAGTGGAATTGTTGTTCTCTTGCAGTAATTCGCAACTGATTTGCTTGGCTTAGATTCACAACTATTGCTTGTAATGTCCTGTTTACATTTTGGATTTCTTTAGGAACTTGGATGATGACTCTTTCAATTTGTGACATTTGTGATATTGTCCTTTCCTGCAGTGATATCATCCTTTCAAGCACTGACATCATTTCAGAATGGCGACGATTTTCTTCACCCAAGATTCTTTCTTCAGAATCTGCAATAGCTGAGTAGGTGTCACGAGTAGGAGGACTTGAATGCTGGGTTAATCCAGGAGTGGGAACATCTTTATGGTCACTTGAGTGAATTTGTCCTTCAGTGGCAACATCTGGTTCTACAAATAAAGAGACATTATGAACTGCCATGGAACTTTCACTTTTTTTCAATATAATGAGAGTTGTTCTCACAGTGTAACACATAACATGTTTCCATAATTTTTCATTTGTGTCAAATTAAAAGTTTATGCTTGAAGTAACAATGATGTTTCGACTCAGTGTGAAAGAAGAATGAATGAAAGGTTGTTGTAACCTCACAACTCCTAGCTGATAGTTTACAACACACACACAATACATGTTGTCAGGAAACACTACTTCTTCTGTGACAATAACTGATGTGAAGTTAATTACACGTGAAAGGCATTTATTTAGCATGGCAAATTAGCATCTACAAATGTACACATTAGATGTGCTCCACCTCATACACTCACCTTTCATGCTTGATGATGAGCCAGGTGATGAGACATGTTCAGTGTCAGGTGACACATGAGCTTCAGGAGCGACTATATAGAAGAATAACATAAGAATTTTATTGACATGTGTACATAATTAATATTAAGTTTGTGTAGTGGGAGTATTTATGGCTAAATATCAGCATCACATAAGGAAATTACAATATGTTTCTGGCAAGCTGTATATTATCCATCTTAACATCAATGTACATGTGAACCTAATTGGCACATTTATTGTAAAAACCATACAACATACAATGTTCATGCAGGAATGCGTTCTAAAATTAAGTGTTCTGTTGGACATACACTGCATATATTGTGTAGTCATCTAACAATAATAATGTACATCACTACCATGACAGCAAAGTTGAGTCTGCTTATAATTCAGTACCTAATTGTGGAAATGTGAATGAATGTTTTTAGTGATCCGTGTGAACATTTAAGAGAAGCAGGTGTAGCGCTCAATGTGGCTGACACTCATCAACACATGCAGTGTGTCGCTCACAGATGGTACTGGTGTGATAATGTGGTGTATCTATAAGGTTAAAAGAAGATATGAGTGAACGAATGACTAACGTACGTTTTCATATATAGTGGCCTGGTGGGTGAAAGTCTTCAGAGAATTACCATTTCAAATGAATGTGATGAACTTCTGTTCACCTTGTCAGCTTCTAACAACTGTAGTCCCTCCCCCAAGACGTGACAGCACCCTGACCTTTTATTTGTTTCTACCATCTGTAAGCCGTCCCACAAGACTTGACCGTAACATGACCCTGTGATCTGACTCGGTGCCCAACCCCACCCCCTGTGTTCTCCTCTATGATGTGATTACATATTAATTGCAGCAGGTTTCACACACCGGTACATGAGTGAAATACAAATCTGAACTGAGCTACATATGAACACAATTAAATACCATATGGTACATGTTCCTATTTATGCTCTCAGTATACTACATGAAGCGAAAAAAGAGCTTTAATTAAACATAACGAAATGGGTTTGTGCAAATTATGAATGTTCGTGTTCTATGTATTACCTCTCATCTCCCCTTGTGATTATGGTCAAAAGTAAATCTCAATGCTTGGTAACCAATCTGCACTTGCCGCCATTCATACCTCCAAACCACCTTGTCTGTATATCCTCATCATATTCCATATTAGACATATTTGTTAATCATAACCCTCCCCCAAACAAACTAGTTTTTAAATCAACAAACCCCAAAAAGACGAGAACACACACCACACACACACAAACACAATAAATTACCATGTCAATACATACAACTCCATATACTACACAGTCACATTACAATCAAAATCAATTACACAGTTCAAATCCTGGAACCAGGTAACCATAACAAAATAAACCATTACAATCCAAAATTGTCGTGTCTTCTTTCTTCTATTTGTAATCCATAGCGGTGGCTTCATCTGTATCTTCTTCCGTCTTTATCGTTTACTTTTCGTTTTCTTCGGGTTCTTCTTATCTTCATTGGCCACGCCCTGTGTTCTTCTTCTTCGGGAGATCTTTCCTCTCTGCATTGGCTTCAAAATGAGAAGACCATAGGGCTCTTGCAGTAAGCGCCGAAAAAGTGCAATCACCGCCCACCAGGGTAAACTATCGGCAATGCATTCCTGCACCGCCCTTTCTCCCCCTCACCCTCTGCAATAAGTGACCCGCCCACATCCCTTCCGCCACCATCACCAACCCCCGAAAACATGCTCCCACTTGCCGATGATTTACCGATCACACACAGGTGTGTATTGGCGTGCATGGCGGGTGGTGTTAGGTTCCCCAATGAAACTTCTTACTGAATCCGCAGAGACAAAAGGGATTGTAAGTGTGAAGAACACACCAACAGATCCCCACATAGGGGCGCACCACCGACCTGAGTTGTATTAATTAAATCATGGTCCTATAGTACGCAGACATACAAATATACAAATTTATTAAGACATAATAATTTAAAACACTAATAAAAACTACTCTTAAAAATATGAAGCGTCCCAGGCCTCTATGATGCTAGAAACTAGCTCAAAGATGTGTATCAAATAAAGAGAAACACAAAAAATAAATGGCTGTAATTCATCTTACTCTTCCCTTCTCGGAGAACACTCCTCTTGAATGAATCAAGGGTATAGTATTAATATACCTTTAATTTGACCCATGAGTTAATAAGAGGAGGTAGTGTGAGATTGCGCTGTTTTTTAAAAAGGCTAGCCTTCATAGGAATAGTACTGTGTCGGAGGTATATACCGCGAGCCTAGTGACTTGTTTCTGTAGTATATTTCAATAACCTATATGCTGTATATATACATGAATAATGCCCTAGATGGGTGGAATGATCCTCTCAATAGTAGACCTCTGATATCTATTTATATCTAAGGTAGTTATAGGAACCCTATGGGTATCGTCTAGTGACTCAGTATATCCGGGATAATAAGTTTACCCTATTAACTCTTGTATTCTATATCCCACAGAGCAAAGATGTTTAATATCCCTAACCATTAACTTTATAAGGGCGGCCGAAGTGCTCCTAAGTGAAGTGACTGCGTGATGGCGTACTTGTCAAAATACCACAGTTATGTAAGGTGAGTATATAGGGCAACGTTCTTAGTCACTGCCACATGGTCAAGGGTTTCGTGATTTCAATAATCAATATATTTGTTATTGAGTACAAGGGCGTATATATATCAATTGTCATTATGGATAGTACACTGAAGACTTTTTGTCTATATGCTCTAGATCGTTGTGGTAACATTATACAATGAGCTTATGTACTCTGCATATTGAGTTCTCTGAGAAGCAAAGTATTTTGAGACTCTGTCGGCTGCTAGTAATCACATACTAAGGCAGCAGACCGAAATACCAGGCGGGTGTTTAGTGTTCGTGTATAGTGGTAACAATATATACGTTTTGTAGCGTTGGAGCCACTTGAATGCTTGCTGGCAAGGTTATATAAAAATCAATAGTGATGGTAGTAGATTAAACCTCAGTGACACCTCACATGTGTGCGGATTATAGTCACGGGTGATATACAGTAGTGAAGTAACCCCAGTTCAGCGCCGTGTGTATACTTGGCTCTTGTAACATACTGGGTTTGTACTTGTATTATTTTAGCCGGTGCGTTTGTGGTGTTTGTAGCATCAGTTTAAACTCGCGTCTCTATTCAGTACGTGAATGTTGCCATCTGGGAAGTACTCTCGTGAAGGTAAGTACCGAAATGATTTAAAATATATATTTTCCTCAAGTAGAGATTGGAGGCATTAAGAAGCATTCATATGAGACTTTAATATGCACCATAGACAAATAAAAACCCGAACGAGCGTCCGTTTCGTCGCCTACAGCGACTCTTCTGGGGCAAGCATGTTTTTGGATTGGGCGGCCAAGTTAAAGGCAGCGGTGTATTTTTATCATTCTCTGTGTTGTTGGGAGGAGAGAGAGATACACACAGAGCTGGCCGATTTACATATTTCATATGACTGTGACAGTTGTGGTGTATGTGTAGTGAGAGGTTTGTCCTGTGTTGTTTTGTTTACATCTTTTGTCTTGTTTTCACTTTGTAAGTGTCAATGCGATTGTCTTTAAATTATCTCTGTTCTTTGTGAGTGCTAGAGGTATGGCCGCAAGGCGTGGAAAGTGAAGAGTGTGCTGGTGTGAGTGGTACTGGTAGTCGTGGAGTACGCGTCTGAGTGAACGTAGGATTCAGAGGGAGTGCTGTTGCTGCGAGTGCGACTGGGTTGCTGTGAGGGCGAGTGCTTGCTGGTGTGGCTCTGTGCTGGTGCTGCTGGGGGGTCTGGTGGTGGGGTGGTGCTGGTGGCCGCTTTTGGTAGTCTTTCCATTGGAAGAAGGAGAGTCCAGTCAGCAGCAGCCAAGCTCTGGGCCTGCACTAATTCGGGAAGAAACGGTGGAGCGGCCACGTAATCCTCAGTTCAATGAAGGGAAAACACAGTTCTTGTCACAGGGATTCTGGAGCACTCATGACTGTCTGTATGGGCATTTACAGGTAAGTCTATCTTTGCATTGATGATCTTCAAGACATGTTATCCTAGGTCATGTGAGATGTCTAAATATCAAAATATTATTCTATAATATCTATCAATTAAACTTAATTGTTACACACATATTCCTTCATGCTTTAGAAAGACATAACATCAGTCTAAAATGTTGCCAAAGTTTACAATATTATGCAAGCTTCCTTACATTTGTATGTTTACAGTAAATGCTCATGTGGTACACCATATTAAACTAAACCAGCATGTTTGGTATCTCTTGGAACAGGTAGCAGTTTAGGAAACTGATACTTTTTATAATAATAATTAATGTCATATATTTTGTATGATTTCAAGGGCGGACAAGTTCAGCATCAAAAAAGAAAATATGGGATCAAAAAACCTTGGCTGTGTCTGGTGTGGAAATCATGTCAGGGACAGGACGAATTGTCTGAAGAGATTCGATGATGATATCAGGGCAAACTTAAAGAAAAAAAGCACAACGGATGCATGTTCGGCACTGGAGGTGTGCACGCCAGCACAATCTCTAATCTTAACACCATTGGAGGAGCAGAGGCGGGAAAAAATTCTTCTTGTCGTCGGGAGGGTTTGCCCGGGGACAGAGATACGGAATGTATTCTGCTCCATTTCCACCGGGTGACAATGTTACTGTCTAGGCGTGTCGTAGGTTACAGTTCTATCTATATTTCCGCGCAACTTATACTTCTTCCCAAATAGCATACCTACATATATATCTGTATATATGTCTTCCTCTCTCTCTATCTATCTATCTATATATCTATCATCTGTCTATCTATCTATCTTTATATCTAGTGTCCTAGGAAAAAGAAAAATTAATATATATGGTGGCAAAAGGTGGCACTGAGTGCTCATTTGCATGTCATTTCCCAGAATCCCTTGCTGCAGTGGAAGCGCTGTATGCTGGGCGATAATGGGGAAAGACAGGGTTGCAGAACTGTCTAAGACATGCAATGAGCATACAGTAATATTTACAGTTGCTAATATATATATATATTATATATAATATATATATACATAAATTAGTGATAATCTATAGTTACACTATAAACAGGCCATTACTGCCTCATCAAGTCTTGCATGGAAGATGTGTCATTCAAAGGCGATCACAGTAATGTATAACTTCGTTATACTGTGTCTGTGCACACAATGCCTAATTCACTTTTTCATGTATGTGTCGATACATATATACATATAACGAAGTTATACATTATAACGAAGTTATACATTACTGTGACAAACAATGAGTGCGGATGTGCTTTGTGGTTATGCATGTTAACCCATTGTTTTTACAAAGATTCACACATACATTCTGCTTTCAACTATAGGGCAAACATGTTGAATGCTTTGTAAGGTAGAAGGTTGCAGTGTGTGTTATTTGGAAGATCATTACACATAATCCCTTCATGCAGGTCAAGTTGTGTATGTTTACTCATAATGATGTCATCCCCGCTAGCTGAGCCAATACGTTTCCAAACACACACATAGAGATATATATCTATATATATATATATATATATATATATATATATATATTTATAAAGCAACTGTAAATATTACTGTATTCTCATTTGCATGTCTTAGACAGGTCTGCAACCCTGTCTTTCCCCATTATCGCCCAGCATACAGCGCTTCCACTGCAGCAAGGGATTCTGGGAAATTACATGCCAATGAGCACTCAGTGCCACCTTTTGCCAGCATATATATTAATTTTTACTTTTTCTAGGACAACTAGATATAAAGATAGATAGATAGATAGATAGATAGATAGATAGATAGATAGATAGATAGAGAGAGAGAGACATATATACAGATATATATGTAGGTATGCTTATATTGGGAAGAAAGTATAAGTTGCAGCGGAAATATAGATAAGAACTGTAACCTACGACACGCCTAGTACAGTAACATTTGTCACCCGGTGGAAATGGAGCAGAATACATTCCGATATCTCTGTCCCCGGGCAAACCCTCCACGACGACAAGAAGAAATTTTTCCCGCATCTGCTCCTCCAATGGTGTTAAGATTAGAGATTGTGCTGGCGTGCCACCTCCAGTGCCAGAAGCATGCATCCGTTGTGCTTTTTTTCTTTAAGTTTGCCCTGATATCATCGAATCTCTTCAGACAATTCGTCCTGTCCCTGACATGATTTCCACACGCAGACACAGCCAAGGTTTTTTGATCCCATATTTCTTTTTTTGATGCTGAACTTGTCCGCCCTTGAAATACATACAAAATATATGACATTAATTATTATTATAAAAATGATCAGTTTCCTAAACTGCTACCTGTTCCAAGAGATACCAAACATGCTGGTTTAGATGAAGGTTTCGCCTTTGAATGCACAATCTTCCATGCAAGATTGATGAGGCAGTAATGGCTGTTTATAGTTGTAACATAGATTATACACTAATTTATGTATATATATATTATATATATATATATATTTATATATAGCAACTGTAAATATTACTGTATGCTCATTTGCATGTCTTGACAGTTCTGCAACCTGTCTTTCCCCATTATCGCCCAGCATACAGCGCCCACTGCGCAAGGGATTCTGGGAAATGACATGCAAATGAGCACTAGTGCCCCCTTTGCCACCATATATTAATTTTTACTTTTCTAGGACAACTAGATATAAAGATAGATAGATAGATAGATAGATAGATAGATAGATAGATAGATAGATAGAGAGAGAGAGACATATATACAGATATATATGTAGGTATGCTTATATTGGGAAGAAAGTATAAGTTGCAGCGGAAATATAGATAAGAACTGTAACCTACGACACGCCTAGTACAGTAACATTTGTCACCCGGTGGAAATGGAGCAGAATACATTCCGATATCTCTGTCCCCGGGCAAACCCTCCACGACGACAAGAAGAAATTTTTCCCGCATCTGCTCCTCCAATGGTGTTAAGATTAGAGATTGTGCTGGCGTGCCACCTCCAGTGCCAGAAGCATGCATCCGTTGTGCTTTTTTTCTTTAAGTTTGCCCTGATATCATCGAATCTCTTCAGACAATTCGTCCTGTCCCTGACATGATTTCCACACGCAGACACAGCCAAGGTTTTTTGATCCCATATTTCTTTTTTTGATGCTGAACTTGTCCGCCCTTGAAATACATACAAAATATATGACATTAATTATTATTATAAAAATGATCAGTTTCCTAAACTGCTACCTGTTCCAAGAGATACCAAACATGCTGGTTTAGGTGTAATATGTGTACCACATGAGCATTTACGTGTAAACATACAAATGTAAGGAAGCTTGCATGAATATTGTATGAACTTTGGCAACATTTTTAGACTGATTGTTATGGTCGTTCTAAAGCATGAAGGAATATGTGTGTAACAATTAAGTTTAATTGATAGATATTATAGAATAATATTTTGATATTTAGACATCTCACATGACCTAGGATAACATGTCTTTGAAGAATCAATGCAAAGATAGACTTACCTAGTAAATGCCCATACAGACAGTCATAGTGCTCCAGAATCCCTGTGACAAGAACTGTGTTTTCCTCTTCATTGAACTGAGGATTACGTGGCCGCTCCACACGTTTCTTCCGAATTAGTGCAGGCCCAGAGCTTGGCTGCTGCTGACTGGACTCTCCTTCTTCCAATGGAAGAGACTCCAAAAGCGGGCCACCAGCAACCACCCCACCACCAGACACCCCAGCAGCACCAGCAACAGAGCCACCAGCAGCACTCGCACTCACAGCAACACCAGTCGCACTCGCAGCAACAGCACTCCCCTGAATCCTACGTTCACTCAGACGCGTACTCACACGACTACCAGTACCACTCACACCAGCATCACTCTTCCTACGCCTTGCGGCCATACCTCTAGCACTCACAAAGAACAGAAAATAAATTTAAAGACAATCGCATTGAACACTTACAAAGTGAAAACAAGACAAAGATGTAAACAAAACAACACAGGACAAACCTCTCACAATACACCACAACTGTCACAGTCAATATGAAATATGTAAATCGGCCAGCTCTGTGTGTATCTCTCTCTCTCTCCCAACAACACAGAGAATGAATAAAAATACACGCTGCCTTTAACTGGGCCGCCCAATCCAAAACATGCTTGCCCCAGAAGAAGTCGCTGTAGGCGACGAAACGGACGTCACGTCGGGTTTTATTTTGCTATGGTGCATATTAAAGTCTCAATATGAAGCTGCTTTAATGCCTCCAATATCTCTACTTGAGGAAAATATATATGTTAAATCATGTCGGTACTTACCTTCACGAGAGTACTTCCCAGATGGCAACATTCACGTGACTGTATAGAGACGCGAGTTTAAACTGATGCTACACCGCCCGGCTAAACATAAATACAAGTACAACCCAGTATGTTACAAGAGCCAAAGTGACACACGGCGCTGAACGTGGGGTTACTTTCACTACTGTATATCACCTGTGACTATATCCGCACACAATGTGAGGTGCACTGAGGGTTTAATCTACTACCATCACTATTGATTTTTATATAACCTTGCCAGCAAGCATTCAAGTGGCTCCAACGCTACAACGTATATATTGTTACCACTATACACGAACACTAAACACCCGCTGGTATTTCGGTCTGCCTTAGTATGTGATTACTAGCAGCCGACAGAGTCTCAAAATACTTTGCTTCTCAGGAACTCAATATGCAGAGTAACATAAGCTCATTGTATAATGTTACCACAACGGATCTAGAGCATATAGACAATAAAGTCTTCAGTTGTACTATCCATAATGACAATTGATATATATACAGCCCTTGTACTCAATAACAAATATATTGATATATTGTAAATCACGAAACAACCATTGACCAGTGGCAGTGACTAAGAACGTTGCCCTATATACTCACCTATACATAACTGTGGTATTTTGACAGTACGCCATCACGCAGTCACTTCACTTAGGAGCACATTCGGCCGCACTTATAAAGTTAATGGTTAGGGATATTAAACATCTTTGCTCTGTGGGATATAGAATACAAGAGTTAATAGGGTAAACTTATTATCCCGGATATACTGAGTCACTAGACGATACCCATAGGGGTCCTATATACTACCTTAGATATAAATAGATATCAGAGGTCTACTATTGAGAGGATCATTCCACCCATCTAGGGCTATTATTCATGTATATATACAGCAATATAGGTTATTGAAATATACTACAGAAACAAGTCACTAGGCTCGCGGTATATACCTTCGACACAGTACTATTCCTATGAAGGCTAGCCTTTTTAAACACGCAATCTCACACATACCTCCTCTTATTAACTCAGGGTCAAATTAAAGGTATATTAATACTATACCCATTGATTCATTCAAGAGGAGTGTTCTCCGAGAAGGGAAGAGTAGAATGAATTACAGCCATTTAATTTTTGTGTATATTCTCTTTATTTGATACACATCTTTTGAGCTAGTTTCTAGCATCATAGAGGCACTGGGAGCTTCATATTTTTAAGTAGTTTATGTAGTGTTTTAAATTATTATGTCTTAATAAATTTGTATATGTTGTATGTCTGCGTACTATAGGACCATGATTTAATACAACTCAGGTCTGTGGTGCGCCCTAGTGGGGATCTTTTGGTGTGTTCTTCACACTTACATCCCTTTTGTCTTCGGCAGATTCAGTAAGAAGTTTCATTGGGGAACCTAACACCACCTCGCCATGCACGCCAATACACCTGTGTGTGATCGGTAAATCATCGGCAGAGTGGGAGCAAATGTTTTCGGCTTGATTCGGAAGGGATTCGGCACTTATTGCATACGGAGAGGGAAAATCGGCAGAATCATGCCGATAAGTTACCCTTGGCGATTGCACTTTTTCGGCGCTTACTGCATAGAGCCCTATGTCGTCTCATTTTGAAGCCAGATGCAGAGGAGGAAAGATCTCCCGAAGAAGAAGAACAGCAGGGCGTGGCCAATGAAGATAAGAAGACCCGGAAGAAGACGGAAAAGAAACAGATAAAGACGGAGAAGATACAGATGAAGACCACCGCTATGGATTACAAATAGAAGAAAGAAGACACAGACAATTTTGGATTGTAATGGTTTATTTTGTTATGGTTACCTGGTTCCAGGATTTGAACTGTGTAATTGATTTTGATTGTAATTGACTTGAGATTGGATGTATTAATTGATGGTAATTTAATTGTGTTGATTTGCTTTGTTTTGATTTTAAACTAGGATGGAGTGGGGAGGGGAATGAAACAAATAATGAACTAAATGGAATAGATGAGGATACAAGGTGGTATGGAGGTAGAATGGGGGCAAGTGCAAGTTTGACAAGCAGTGAGATACCCATAATAAATAGAGATAATACTAGAAAACTTCTAAAGACTAAACCAAGTGGGAGCAGAAAGGAAGGAGCAGATAAGATAATAGTACAGGCTGAAAAAAACCTGAAATGCATGCTTGCTAATGCAAGAAGCCTGACAGATAAAATGGGGGAGCTTGAATTAATAGCTACAAGGGAGCAGTATGATATCATAGGCATTACTGAAACATGGTGGGATGAAACTCATGACTGGACAGTTAATTTAGAGGGGTATTCTCTTTTTTGGAAGGATCGAACAAATAGAAGGGGAGGTGGAGTATGTCTATATGTTAAACCAGATCTAAAACTTATTATAAGGGATGATGTCTATGAAGGGAATGATGAAAATGTAGAGACCTTGTGGATAGAAATTAGCAGTGGAGGTAAAAGTATAAAGAAAATGTTTGTGGGAATATGCAATAAACCACCAAATATCTGTGAGATTGAGGAAGCTAAAATACATTTGCAAATGGAGAATGCATCAAAACTGGGTCATGTTTGCATAATGGGGGATTTTAATTATCCAGACATAGACTGGGGCAATGAGATTAGCGTTACAACAAAAGGAAACAGGTTTTTGGGGGTGCTTAAAGATAATTATATGACCCAAATTATTGAGGAACCAACCAGGAGAGGGGCAGTTCTGGATTTGGTCATATCAAACAATGTAGAAGTAATAACAAATATTCAAGTCCTGGAACATTTGGGTAACAGTGATCATAACATGGTCTCATTTGAAATAAATTATCAAAAAACAGATTACTTGGGTTCAACAAAGACTTTAAACTTTAGAAAGGCAGATTTTAATAAACTGAGGTCTAATCTAGTAGTAATACAATGGGATGATGTTTTTGCAGGGAAAAATGTAGAAGATAAATGGGCAGTCTTTAAAACATTGTTAGAAAAACACACTTATCAGTGTATACCCTTGGGTAATAAGTGTAAAGAATTAAGTCAAAACCAATGTGGCTAAATAAACAGGTAGGGGAGGAAATGGACAAGAAGAGGAAGGCGTTTAGATTCTTTAAGTCAGAAGGGACAGAGACGTAACAGAATTATAAGGAATGTAACAAAAATTGCAAAAGGGCAATCAAATTAGCAAAAATGGATAATGAAAAAAGGATTGCAATAGAAAGTAAGGTCAACCCTAAAAAGTTCTTTAAGTACCTTAATAACAAAAAA